>ML776634.1:1095922-1108433 GCA_009831015.1 Picea engelmannii
AAAAAGTAATTGTATAGACATATAATAATAGTTACAATTATTTAAAGATATAGTAAGAAGTTACTTATAGTTAGTCACTCATAGTGGTTGGATACAATGGTGAGGAATGACGATTTCTTCATCATTAATCAATGTTCAATTTTCATATGAATTGGTTTGACCCCTTAAGATTGTTAGGGGTGTACCTAAGGGAATTTGTTGAACGTGCGAGGTTTTTATTACATTCATCATGGACACATGAGTGGATCAAATCCTACCCTCCTATTATCCTTAAGAATGGCCTATAACTATTATAGTGATATTTTGAACTAAGTACATGCATATTATATCCTTCATTGATCCGAACATTGCCAAGGTTTCTTTGCACCGGGGTCTCAAAAAATCCCCATTATAACTCTTGGGAGAGGAAGCAACCCCTCTTGCTCTCCCTCAAGATTGTCCTTTAGCCAAGAAGCAACAAATTTCCAATTGATTGTGCCGACAACATCCAAGAAATCGAAGACATGATAAGTAGAACCATCTTGTTTTTGTCAAGAAGTAGGACAAGATTTCGAGTGTAGTGCTGCCGCCATCAACCCCATGAAAAAGTATCTAATCTTATTTGTTATGATCCAACGCCTTAAAAAATGGTAAGAAGTCAATGATTACAGTCCACTTCGAGGGGGAAACCTCCTTTTACAATATATCCAATTCTTAATACAATATGAGATGAGATAATATCCTCCTAAGAGTAGGTCTCCTTGGTATATATATAGGAGACAAAGGGTACAATTATAATGAAACAATACCTTGAAGAGTTATAGCTGACATACAATTATAATACTATAAACGTAATAATTCAATATCTAGGGCTTAATAAGGGGTTTTACACATAAAATGGGGCTTTGTCTAGGTATTAACATGCCCCTCCCCTTCAAACAAGTGCTGTCCTCAACACTTGACTAATTGTGGGTGTTTCTGCATGAAGAAATAATCTTCCCATGTTTCCTCTTCCATTGGTAGGTTCTTCCATTTAACGAGGTATTCCATGATTTCTCAATTTCCTAGTTGCTTAATCCTTGTTTCAAGGATTGTTTCTGGTTCTAATATGATTTTCCCTTATTCATTAATCTCTGGTAAAATAGTTTGGACTGGAATATTGTTTCCGATTACCTTCTTTAAGAAAGAAACATGGAAGACTAAATGTACATGTGAATATGGAGGCAACTCCAATTTGTAATCCATACTTCCAATTCTTTGCAAAACCTTATATGGGCCATAATATTCGGGTGCTAATTTAATGTCCTTTTTTTGCTTGAAGGACATCTATTTACATGGTTGTAGCTTAAAAAATACCCAATCCCCCACTTCAAATTCCCTTTTCTGCTATGTTGATTTATTTTTTGTTTCATCCTATTTTGTGCCATAACCAAGTTGTCCTTCAATAGTTTTAGAACCTCTTGTTGGTTCCCTATGTGGTCCTCCGCTGATTGAACCTTTGTATTTCCTTTCAAGGGTGATGTAATGGTTGGAGGATGATATCCATAAAGTGCCAAAAATGGGGAATTTTTTGATGAAGTATGGAAGGATGTGTTGTACCACCATTTCTCCAAGGGAAACCACTTAAACTATTGTGTCTATTTATCATATGCAAAACATTGAAGATATCATTCTAGACATTTGTTCACAATTTCAGTTTTCCCATAATATTGAGGGTGGTAATATGAGCTGTGAACCAATTGAGTACCCAAACAAGAAAATAATCCAGTCCAAAAAATTCCAATGAAATTTGGATCTCTATCACTTACAATAATCTTGGGCACTCTATGTAGATTTTGAACTGTTTCCATGAATGTTGCGGATATTATACTTTCTTTAAAAGGATGAGAAATAGAGAAAAAATGGGCATACTTTGTTAGCCGATTCATTGCTACCATGATGACATTTTTTCCTTCGGATTTGGGTAAACCTATAATAAAATCCATTGAAACTTCTTCCCAATGTTGACTTGGTATAGCTAATGGTTGTAGGAGACATGGTGTCTTGATTGTTTCTCCCTTATTCTGACGACAAACTAAACATTCAGACACAAACTTTTGAACATCAATTTTAAGACCTTACCAAAAGCAAATCCTTCTTGATCATGTTGTATGTTTTCAAGTATCCTGAATGTCCTCCTATAGGAGAAGTGTGCAATTCCAAAAGGACCTTCTATTTGATTTGGGAATTATTACATAAATATAGGCGACCATTATACCACAAGAAATCATTCTTCCATATAGAATTATCTAATGAATTGGGGTCCTCATGTATTTGTTGAATGATCTTGCATACCTCTTGATCTTTCTTCCATTCTATCCTTGCTTCTTCCACCCAATCGAATTGCAGAATAGAAATAACACATAATGAACCTTCCGTTTCTTCTTCTTTCCTTGAAAGGGCATCTGCCACAACATTATGTTTTCCTTTTTTGTAGATAATTTCAAAGTCATAACCTAACATATTTGTGACCCATTTTTGTTTCTCTTCTGAAGATAATTGTTGCTTCAAGAAGTACTTCAAACTATCATGCTATATTTATAATTTGAAGTGACTTCCTATTATGTAAGGGTGCCATTTCTAAACTGCATGCAGTATGACCAACATTTTTTTTTCATAAATGGTTTTGACTAGTTTTTTCCTTTAAGTTGGTTGCTTTCAAAGGCAAAGGGCCTTCCTTCTTGCATTAAAAATGCACCAATTCCATGGCACGAGGCATCACACTCCACAATAAATGTTTTTTCAAAGTCCCGTGTGGCCAAGATGGGAGTAGTACACATAGCCTCCTTAAGTTTTTCAAAAGATTTGGTTGCTTCTTTAGTCCAAGAAAATGCTTCCTTCTGTAATAACACTGTTAGAGGTGCTACTATTTGACCATAATTCTTGAAAAAATTGTGATAATAACATGTTAACATTAAAAATCCTCTAAGTTTCTTCAAGGTTTTTGGAATTGGCCATTCCCTCATAGATTTAATTTTTTCAGGGTCCACTTTTACACCTTCATGAGATACAATATGACCCAAATATTCCACTTCTTGAATCCTAAAGGCACACTTGGAAGGTTTAGCATAACGTTGTTTCTCTTCCAATAGTTGTGATACTCTGTCAACATGTTGTACATGCTCTTCCCAAGATTTTCTATATATTATTATGTCATCAAAAAATACTAACACAAATTTTCTAAGGAAGGGCTTGAAAATAGAATTCATGAAGCTTTGAAATGTTGAAGGTGCATTAGTAAGTCTAAATTGCATAACCAAAAAATCATAGTGACCCTCATGTGTTCTAAAAGATGTTTTAGGAATGTTTTCTTGCCTCATTCTATGATTTGATGATATCCCAAAAGAAGATCCAACTTATTAAATAATTTTTCTCCATGCAATTCATCTAATAATTCATCAATGACAAGAATAAGAATATGAAACTTATCTTTGATGGTCATTTTGTTGCGTTGTCTATAATTTGGGCACATGTTACATGAATCTTACTTTTTTGTAACCATCACCACTGGTGAAGAGAAAGAACTTTGGATAGGTTGAATGATGTCGACCTCTAACGTTTCTTGGATCATGCACTCAATATCACTCTTTTGTGCATATGGATACTTATAAGGCCTAAAGTTATGTGGTACACTTCCTGGTTGCAAATGGATAGCATGGTCATGCTCTTGAGTAGGTGGAAGACCCTTAGACATTCACCAAATACCTTGGAATGATTGTTGATAACTATTTGGAGGTATATTGGAGCAAATGATATAAATGTTTGAACATCAAGCGAGAAAAATTGTGCAACTACTCCCTAATGTCCCTTTTTGAGTAATTTTGTCATGTTATTAGAGCTTATCACTTTATAGGGTTTCCCTTGGATACCTCTAAGCTCAATGTCCTTTCCATATGAGGAAAATATCATGAAAATATCTTGAAAATTAAGGGCCATTGTTCCTAATGATTGTAACCATTGGACCCCTAACAAAACATCAACACCCCCCATTTGGATGAAAATCATGGGGATATCCAAAAAATACCCCCCCCATGTTGAGCTTATTACTATGGTGTTTCCATGAACAATTTATGGTACCTCCATCTACAATCATTACTTGAAACTTTGGTGCAGGATATACAAAGCATTCAAGATATTTTGGTAATGTGTAATTGATGAAATTATGGGTACTACTAGAATCAATCAATATTGTTACATTTTCCTTTTTGATGTATCCTTGTATTGTGAGGGTTTTTGGAGTATTGGTGCTGACTAATGCATGATAATATATTGTTGGAGTCATCTTTTCTAAATCTGGATCTTGTGGTGATTCCAATTCCTGATCTTTTTCCTCTTTACAGTATATGTAGAATAATTTCTTCTGACCACATTTATGCCCTTTACTATACTTGCTATCACAATTTAAACATAATCATTTTTCTCTTCTTTCATCCATTTGTTGAGGTGTCAACCTTGTTGGTTGAGGTATTCTTGTCTTATGACCCCCAAAATGATCTCTGCTTGTTGTGTATGCTTCGATGGTATATTTGTGTGTAGCCTTATTTTTGGCTTGAATATGATGATCATATTGCATAGCTTCCATAATATTTGTAGGATGTATTAAGAAAATATCATGTTTGATGCCTTGTTTTAATCCACCTGTGACGTTCCCCAACTTAACTGAGGAAAATTACCATGTAGAATACACATAAAAATCAAAATTTTTCTTGCTATTTCATTTCCTATAGCTCATCAACCACAATTTATACACATGACTAAGTAGATTTTTATATCTATAATTAAATAAATCTACATCATTCTAAATGAACATGAATGTAGCTAATAAATCATCTATAACAACACATAAAACCATTCTCATTCACATAGTAAAATGCACATCCATAAGACTCATAAGAAAACTCAGATAATAGATAAACACTTATCTTTAAAATAAATTTTGTTCAACCAACTGCTTGGGAAGGACGTTCCACCCAACCATAAGTTTGTTGTTCCAGATATCATCAACAAGTCACCTATGAGATGAGGCTAGGAATCCACAAAAGAAGGGTGCCTCTCACAATCCATTCACAACTAAATACCTCACAATCCACTAGTATTCTACTACAACTATCCTAAATTTCCTCTACCTCTCTTCCTCT
The DNA here is from genome assembly GCA_009831015.1 of Picea engelmannii. NCBI lineage: Eukaryota > Viridiplantae > Streptophyta > Pinopsida > Pinales > Pinaceae > Picea > Picea engelmannii. Next base: position 1,101,079 of record ML776634.1, read on the forward strand.
TGACCTTCCCAACCTAAAGAATGTACCCTTTCACTGCTCCCTGTCCATCGAGTGTCCCATTTGTTTATTAGAGTCTCTATGGAACATGTAACCAAGAATCTCTTTATTGGGAACTCAAGGGAAACTCACTACCAGAAAAAATACCAGGAAAGAAACAACAAACACTTGTTGTTACAATGCAACTGACCTAGAATCTCACTCTTTAGGCCTGGCAACCTGACTCTTCAATTTCCATCTCCAAAGCACTCCAAAAATGCTCCAACATGCTCTAGAATTTGCCTAGTCTTCTTTCTCTATCCTTGGTTTTCTTTTCCCCCGCTTTCCCCTTTGTTTTTCATGCCAAGACTGAATGTGAAAAACTACCTATTCTCCCCGAATTTCCTTTATTTTCCCAAGACAATTGACTACACACTCTGCTCAATGTTGATTGTAATTAAACCCCTTTCTCTCCAATAACTATGGAATGTGACTCTCACACCCACCCTCTAATAGGTATTCAATGATTGAGCTCTCATACACTTAAACAAAAAATAGATGGTTTTCCCAAATGATAACAAATTTTAAAAACATGGGTTTGGATTAATAACCATAAATCATTTCCCCCCTTGGACCCCTATTATATACTCTCTTCTCTTGTGGAAAACTTAGTTCCCATCTCTGTCCATATTCCCAACAAATGGTATCATATTATTTTTATGAAAATCAGAAAATATATTTCGCATATTACATCGCTTGGCCATAACCCCATTCTCCCTCCCTTACAATTCTGTATTGTCCTTAGTGCACAACACCATGCCGAAATACATATACAAACTTACATTATAATATTCAAAAAATAAAATTATGCAATCTGTTCAACAATAGTTCCAACCAAAATCTCTAGTTCTTCTCAACCTGATGACCCAAGGAATGCGCCCCCTTCACTTCCTTTATTCCATCAGGATGCACCATTCTTTTATCAGGGATATCAATGTAGGCGACCAAGAATTCTGAGATATAGTTCTAGAATCTAGCTTCCGAAAAATGGAGTCTTTCATTTTTAACTTCTATCTTTTTCAAAATGACAAAAAAATGCAGGTATTCCTCCGCATAGTTTCTTCATGCTCACATGTTGCATTTTCAATACTATAGTAGGTCCATTGAAATTTTACCATCCCTATGAATTTTATCTTGAACACTTTGAATTTCCGGTCCAGGATGCTTACTGGTTCAACCCAAAAATCCCCTTCATTTTCCACCTGGATCACAACCCAATCAATTATGTGGCTATGGTCAGGCACATGTTTCTTTAATAATGATACATTAAACACATTATGCACTCTCATGGATGTAGAAAATGAGAACATGTATGCATCTGGCCCTATGTTTTCTAATATTTCGAATGGCCCACAATATCTTGCTGCCAACTTTGGGTAGCAACACATTCTTACCAAACTTCTTTTTGCTTTCACTTTTAGAAAAACATGTTCGCCCACTTTAAAATCTATAAAAACTTTGTTCTTGTCTGCATATCTTTTCTTCCTGTCTTGGGAAACCTTTAAATTCTAGCTGATATTTTCCATTCTCTCTTCCATTTCCCACAACAAAGATGGACTAATGATAGCTCTGTCCGCTGATTATCCTAGCTCTTTGGTGTGTTACACTTCCTACCATACAATGCTTCAAATGAGATCATTTTTAATGAGGCTTGATACCCATTATTGTAAGAAAACTCTAATAAGTGGATGTAGCCTTCCCACTTTGATGGATGGTCCATCACACACATTCTAAGCATGTCTTCAATTATTCTATTAGTCCTCTTTGTTTTCCCATTTGACTCTGGGTGATACACTGTATTGAGATTTAAATTTGTTCCAAAGCCTTTGAATAAACCTTTCCAAAAATTAGATATAAATTTTGGATCTCCGTTTGAAACTATTTTCTTAGGCACTCCATGAATCTTGACGACTTCCTTCATGTAAATCTCCAAAATGTTTGATGCTTTGTGTGTGGTCTTCACAAGAATAAAATGTGCAACTTTTGTTAATTTATCCACCACCACCATGATGGAATTATTCTTTTTGTAATGAAATCAATTGTAACCACTTTCCATTTCCACCCAGCAATGGGCAATGACTATAGTATCCATGATGGATGTATATGCTCTGTTTTCACATTTTGGCATTCTAGACACTTGGCTATGTAATTATCCACTTCTTTCTTCATTCTCGCCCAAAAGTATTGGTTTCTTACAATTGCAATTGTCTTCTAATATCCTGGGTGTGCAACATATGGAACATTGTGCATTTCCCTTAGCACTATATTTTTCATCTCTTTAGAATTTGAAACATATATTTTTCTTTTTTACATTAGGATTCCATCCTCTTTCAACTCATAAGAATTAAATTTCTGTTGTAAAATTCCTTACTGTGTAATGTCTATTTTAATTTTTGATATTGTTGATCTGAATTTCCAGCCTCTAAAATTCTGTCTTTCTGTGCTGAACATGCTAATGGATGAAATATGAATTTCATGAGCTCTTCTACTGAGTGCATCAACCACCTGATTTTCCTTTCCTTTTATATGCTTAATTTTGAAGTCATACTCACTCAGAAATTCCAGCCATCTAGTTTGTCTGACATTTAATGTTGAATGTCCAAACAAATGCTTTAGACCACATTGGTCTGTCCTTAGCTCAAATATTTTCTCCATAAGGTAATGTATCCACATTTTTAATGCATCTACAATGGATGCTAATTTCAATTCATGTGTGACATACTTTATTTCATGCTATTTTAATTTTCGGGACTCATAGCATACCACATGATCTTTTTGACTGAGGAATCCATCGAACCCTTCCTTGCATGCATCCATGCACACTACAAAATATTCATCTGGATCTGCAATCTTTAATATCGATGCACTTGTCAAATTTTCTTTCAACTACTAAAAAATTTCTTCACATTTAAAATTCCATTCAAATTTTACTCCGATCTTTTGCAAATAAGTGGTTGGGCTTGCAATATTTGAAAAACCTTGTATGAATCTTCGATAATAATCAATAAGACCCATAAAGGATCTAACCTCTGTCACATTTCTTGGTGCTGACTATCCTCTAATGGCCTCTATTTTCTTGAGATCCACTACTATCCCATCTTCTGATATAATATGCCCCAAGTAGTGCATCTTCCTTTGATATAATATGCACTTACTTAGCTCGGCATACAACTTATGCTCTCTCAAAGCTTGAAACACCATTCTCAAATGATGTTCACACTCTTCTTCTGTCTCTGAGTAGATGAAAATATCATCTAAGAAAACAATCACAAACTTGTCCAGATACTCCCTGAACACTCCATTCATCAGGTTCATGACAACTTCTAGGGCATTTGATAGTCTAAATCGTACTACCATGAATTTATAATGCCCATATCTTGTCTTGAACGATGTCTTGCTAATATCCTCTTCTTTTATCCTCCCATGATGATAACCTGATCTCAAGTCAATCTTAGAAAATATTTTTCACCCTCCATCTGATGAAATAAATGATCAATCCTTTGCAAATAATATTTTTTTCTTTATGGTGACCTCGTTCTATTTTCTGAAATTAATACACAGCCTTAAGGTTCCATCCTTCTTCTTTACAAAAATAACTAGGGCTCCCCAAGGTGACAAACTTGGGTGTATACAACTCTTCTTCAAAAGTTCTTTAAGATGGATCTTCAACTCTTTCAATTCTGGTGTGCCCATTCTGTAAGGTGTCTTAGACACTAGGGAAACTCCTGACACAAAATCAATAAATAAATCAATGTCTCTCTTTGAACAATATTACCAACTTAACGAGAACTTTGCCAAGTTCTCATTTTTTCAAGGGTCACATTTTTTACCTCGTTTAAAAAAATGGTGCTACCGGTAGCACCCCCCTCCCTTTTTAGATGGTATTTTGATATTTTAAATTTTTTGATCCATAATATTTACACATTATTTTTTGTAAATGCTTATTTTTCATCTATTTTCAATTTTTTAATTTTTTTTTTCAATGGTGTTTTTAGTCATTTTTCCATACTTCTTTCAATCTTAAAAATATTTTTTACCATATACTTTTTTGAAATTAAGATTTTTCATATAATTGTCTCTATAATTAATTTATAGTTCCATACTTTTAAAATATAGTGAAAAACATCATTTTTAACAAATTGTTTACCTTTACTTCAATAAAAAATAATAATTGTAATTAAATAACACTATTTTTGTATATTTAACAAAAAAATATAATTTTATTTTATTTTTATAAATTAAAAACTAAAAAATATAAGGAAAAGAAAACAATTAAAATTAATAAAAGAAAATTAAAAAATTTAAAAGCAAATTTATATTAAAAAAAATAAAGAAAAACTTAAAAAACTAAAGAGCAAAATAACAATTAAAAAAAAAAAATTATATATAAAAACTAAAAAAACTAACCAAAAATTAAAAAAAAGAGAGGAAAAAAACTAAATTTATAACAAAAACACTTTTTATTTTTATTTTTGTAAGTTAGGGTAATGTATTAATTCCTGTAAAAAAAGTACAACTGTCTAAGATACATATTTCCATGTGGTCACAGTGCCCATGAGGGAAACCACTGCGCCAGATGTCCACAAACTAGTGTAGCCACTTGTCCAAAAAATATTATGGTCTTGGTGTCCTGTTGGGAAACCACCATCACCAGAGACAATCCACTGAAAATGAACTACTCTACTGGGCCACGCAGGGTCGAGGCACATGAATACAGTGCATAGAAAAGCAGAGAAAAACATTACTAAAACTAAAAACCTAGACCAAGAYGCAGTCCTACGTAAGCTTGCTTTGCYGGAGCCTTGCTTTTCCCACGTTCTGCTATGGCCTGTTGGAGGTCTTGCATGAACATCGTCATGGCGTCTATTATTCTCCAACAGTCTGCTTCCCTGTCTTATGCTTCGAGCATTGCCATTTTGATAGCCTCCAAGTCCTTTTTCATAGTGCACAGGATAGTTAGGAGTTCTGTTTGGTCTGCACATCTAGCACAAGAAGGGTGGGGGTGGCTGGAGAGCGGGGAGGAGGAGGGGGAGGGCGGGTAAAAGTGGYGTGGAGGGGGCGAGGGWGGAGGAGGCACATGACCGAGTGAATTCTCGTGTAAGTCGAACCACTCAACCCTACATCCGTAGGGGTTCGAGAYGAGGGAGAGGTCGCAAGGGGTYTGGTCACAGGGTGGTTGGTTCGGGGTGGGTATTAGGAGTGGTGCGAGAGGCGGTTCTTCTTCGGGGGGAGGAGCATCAACAGGGGGAGAAACTTATGGGATTGCTTCCAAGGGAGAAGCTACTAGGAAGGCTTTAGGTACCGGTGCTGCCAGGTGTGCATCCGGGGGAGGAATTGTTGGGATTGTTGGGGGGGGCGCTTCAAGAGGATTATCTGGTGCATCGAGAGCGTCTAAGGCAGGCGGTTCCCTCCCACGAACCAAGTACTAGGAAACTCCCTGTTTTGGCTTGCCCCGGGGTCGCGACATCGCGAGAAGCGCCCTCCACAAACTGAGAGGAATCCACGGATGGTCACACCAGAGCTCGAAGGCGAGACAAAAGGAGGGGAGAGCTCTTGAGACTGGGCATTTCAAAATGGAGGAAAAACACTGAGGCTCTGGAGACCCCATCATGAGAAGAAGAAGCGAGATCCAGGGTGGGAGCTGAAGCGGTGTGAGGGAGCTTCTGCACGGTGCCATGAAGACACATGAGTTGCAGAGCCTCCTGGACGAGTGAATGTTGAAGCGCAAATGAGGTGTGGAGGGTGGCGGCAGGTAATGTAAAGACCTTAAATGATCGGGAAGGGGTTGAGGCAGAGGACGTATGTTAGGTGGCTCGAGGAATGGCCAAGTGGAGACAATCCTATTTGGGGCCATCATGTCAGGAGAACACCTCATCCGGGGATAGCAAAAACACTTTAAAAAGGTTAAAAAAACTACAAAATAATAATAATAATAATAATAATATATATATAATTAAATGAAAAATCCAAAAAATAAATTATTTTATGATGATGATGATGATGATCATTTACATCCACTAAGACCAAATTGGTTTATCGTACCTTAAGAGGGTAAGTGATTACTTTTGATTCTTTAGATTTTTGTTTATGTGCTCGAAAATCATTAAGAGAAGATTTCCAAGATCACCATACTTTTGTTTAGTTAAAGAGGTTACAAAGGTTGGTAGTGCGATAAATATTTTGAAAATGAGATCTAATATGGGTATAGGCTGGACAATCTAAGAGAAAGTGCTTTTCATCTTCAACATTCTTAGTGTCACAAAGGTGAGACACTCTTTCATCCCATGGCGTTTTAGGAATTGACCAATGCCCAGTTTCACTATGGAGCTCGTGAGAATTTGTTCTTATATTAGCAATGCTTATATTTTTCTTTACACTTGGAAAAATAGATAGATAATTTTGATCTTCTAGATTAGGGTTGATTACATTTTTATAATACCTTAATTTTCTTCTTTCCTCTAACTCTTTATCACACCACATTTTCTCCTTAAATTTTGTTTTGACATTTTTTTTTTAATAAACTCTTTACTCTGCGAAATAGTTTCTTCCATGATTCCCCTATAGTTTAGCCAGGACCAGGGGTCTTTATGCCATCCTCGCTTGAGTTGATGGTGATTATGACTTGATTTTGAAGCAATTTTAGGTAGCCTCTTGTCTTCCATGTTGTTTAACTTGTTCTTATACATTAGGTATCTAGTCATAGCTATGCTCTCAATGAGAGAGAGACTTGTTTCCAAGAAAATGATGTTTTTTATACAAAATTGAAAAAAAATTGGAAAAACTTAAAATTACCAAAAAATAAAAATAAAAAACTATATATATATAAATATAATTTTATAATTTTTTTTTTAAAACAAATTAAAAACTATATAATACATATACCTATATAGTTTATATTATATATAAACTATATATTATATATAAAATATAAACTATATATAGTTTATATATAATTTAAACTATATAATATATATATATATTATATATATAATATAAATTATATATATATATATATATATATATATATATATATATATATATATATATATATAATATAAACTATATATAGTTTAAACTATATAATTTATAATTATATATAAACTATATATCTATTATAATATATATCTATTATATATATAATATAAACTTCTTCAAAGGGAAATAGAATGAATGGTCTAAGTCATTCCCATGTGCTGACCCCCCATTCGATATCATAAGTTGTTCTGGCTTTCCTAAATAAAAGAAGGCCCTAGTGTATGGCTCTATCTCTCCTTGTGTGTATCTGGCAAAACAAAGGAATGAGGGATTGGGCTATATAA
>ML776634.1:1133314-1147068 GCA_009831015.1 Picea engelmannii
CATTACTACACTAAGGTTTCTGGAGCCATAGCTTTGAGAATTCATGTTCAACCTTGTGTTGGATCCCTATAAGGAAGTGGTACAACCTGAGGGAATGTAGTGTAGAGAAGGGGGTACACTTCCTTGGGCTGTGTAGGTTGAGGGAATGAGAGCTCGTTGGTTGGAATTGTATTGAGAATCAACACATTGTGGAAGTTGTTGTAGTTGGAGTTCCTAGATATGCATCTCTGAGACTTCCTTGCCAATTTATGTTAGATCCTTGGAGGGAAGTGGTACAACCTATGGGATCACAAAGAAGGGAATGGGGTACAGTTCTTTGGGTTGTGAAAACTGAAAGGAATGCGATATTGTTGGTTGGAATTGCTAAAATAAATATAAATAATGAAGTCATTATATATGGTTTTGGGGTGGAGTGCCTAAGTACATATGTTTTGGTTAGGGTGCCTATGTATATATGTTTTGGGGTTGAAGTGTCTATGTGATTTTAGGTCGGAGAGCCTATATGATTATTAAAGGCTGGAGAGACTAGAATTGTAATATATATGTACATCTATATGGTGTTGTGTGTTGGAAAATTGGTTGTCATTGATGTCAACTCTAGAAGAGGTTTAGAAGCCCCAAAAGTGTGGTCATGAATCCTGAAGGTGTTTCGAGAAAAAGAGGATGAATGACATTGCAAATACATGCAAAACCCTCATAAATGGATAGTCCTATTCATTCCGTTTCAACCGTAGGTGGTATGTCACGCGGTTCATCATGGTTGAGAAGTCATTCCCTCTTAAATATGAAGCCTCCAAGTATGGACAAAAAGTTACAAGTATGCCCCAAAATTAATTAAAGGAGACAAAGTTGTTGCAACAAAAAGTTACAACTCGACCCTAAAGTTAAATAAAGGAGGCACTTCGAAAAGTATAAATACACATCAAGAACATATCATTTGTTCATCCATCCAAGTGAGTTTTTGTGAATGGAGGTAACATAAGTGGGTCTGCACTTGTGATAGGAGGATTGGTGATCTCATCAAAGAAAATATGGCCTAGGAGAAAGGAGGTCAAGGAGAGCAAGATGTTTTTCTAAGGTCATTTGTGATTCGAAGTGGAGAAAGATGCAGATATCAGTGGGTCGTAGTGGAGAAAAGCATGAATGTTTGTGGGTTGATAGTAGAGCAAAGAGAGGATTTGTGTTTTGGACAGGTACAAGCTGATAAGTGACATCAACAAGATGTTCATGTGAATCTACAATAGACCTGGAGAGTCTCAGAACTTGGATATGACATGTTGATTATTTTATACATATGTAAGGGTGGAAGGAAGGGGCAAGGAAAGGGGGTTGGAGCCTCGTTCCAGTTAGAGTTGGAGAATCTAGGGAGTTGTAACTTTCTTTAGGTTGGAGCCTGTAAAATAGGGGGTTGGTGCCTCCTTCTAGTTGGTGCTGGAAAATCTTGGAATTTGTAGCTTCCTTTGAATGTAATATTTTTAGTATATAAGAAAAACATTCTATGGATTTTCACATAAATCTATCGTGCACTATGCATTTCTTCTTCTATCACGATTGAAAATACATTATTTGAATTATTTGATTGAAAAGTAAAGTTGAAAAATGTGCTAAATTGTACTTGATATTGATTCACCCCCCCTCTCAATATCAACATTGTGCACTGAGGACAATGCAAAAGTACGGGGAAGGGGATGTAACATCCCCAATTTTAATCCCTCACAAATTCTATTGTAATTATGTAAATATGATTTAGGCTGGTCAACTATATTTTACTCATACCCATCCTCATATTTCCTTTCTATTGGTCTTATTTCCTGGTATATGCAAACACCCCATGAAATCCATTGGAAATCAACTTAAAGGATACTTCAACATGTCCGAGGTACAATTTAGTTTGGCATATATTGCAGTTCAAGGGGACTCCTTTGTTGGTTGTTTTCACTGATTCAGATTGGGTCGACGACCCTGATGATTGAAATCATACCCGGTTTATGTTTTCATCCTTGCTTCTAGACCTGCCACTTGGGATTGTAAGAAATAATAGGATATGCTCTTTCTTCAACAAAAGTAGACTACTGAGCAATGGTTAATGAAAGTAAAGAAGACATGTGGCTTCGATAGATCCTTTCAGAGTTTGGATTCCAACAACAACATTAAACAACCCTATGGTACAACAATCAGAGTGCCATCAAGCTCGAAAAATACCTAGTTCAACATCAACGCAAAAAACACATCAAGATACACATGAAATTCATCATAAAGCTGATTCATGATCAAGTTATTGAAGTTCTCTTATTCCCTACAGAACATTAAGTTGCTGAGATTTTCACAAAGTCTCTTACAGAAGCGATGTTTTCCAAACTTTGACCTATGTTAGGAGTTTAGGAAGTTGTCATTAATGGGTGATAGAATCTGATGCCTCCTTCCTTCTACTATTGTATCACCTTTGCAAATCCTTCAATCCTATCCCAAGTTGTTCTTAAGGGGGGATGTTAGGATATTTTTACAATTAGGATTTAGTTAAGATCAACTTGGTCTAATGTGTTGTTAGGTTAAAGTGTGTTTCTTTAGGATGCATTTTTGATCCGAAGGTCATGCTATGTTTCCAATATAGAGTGATCCAAAAAATCATATTCTCTTCGATCTTAATGACTACATTGATTCATATATTAACACCCGATTGGTCCATGATCTCTATTTAAAGAGCATGGAGGGTCATTTGCCAATGATCGATTATGAGAAAATCTTTGTAACATATTTTTATTTTGCATTAATAAATTGATCCAAGTGGCCATGTTGGATGGGGTCATGGATGTTTCACCACAAGGGTTTTACCACATAAAAACATCAGTGTGTTGATATTTGATCTAGTTGTGTGAGTGGTTACTGAAGGTGTTTGTCCTCTATCAGAATACCTATGTTGTCGAACTTTATCTCCTTTGAAATATCAAAATAGATATTGAATGATGTAAGAGTGGTAGGTGGGAAACATATTCTCACTAATTTATAACCAATTACCACATGKGATGAGTACAACCACTTTTTGGGAAATGTGAGAGTCAAAATTGCATGTGACGAAAAGGAAATTCAAGTATCTTTTTCRAAAAATTTTTAGAAGCATGTTTTGGGTTGCAAGAGGAGAGATTAGTGYTGGGAARGAGCACCATGTAAATTATAACCTTGTACAATGTCTACTGTAAACAAATATTCATAAAAGAACATAAAAKATACAATGGAAAATACAAACATTACACAGAGATTTTTCCCCTGGAAACCCAAACCGGGAAAACCAACATATATTATATTCATTCATTGTGTTACATTGTTTACAATACAATATACATATAGGAGCCAACGACATCCAAAACCCTAACCCAATGACCTAGATTAGTCCAAAACCATAATTCCTTAACCGGAAATAGAAAACCATYGGCAAAAATCATGTGATGAAAAAACCACCTAAATACATGACAYGTTTCCTGAGGTAGGTGTCACGTTTCCCGAGGCATAATTTGTTTTTGCAGGGGCACTGCCTCCGGACCCCCACAGGGGGGGATCTKCCCCCCTACACCCCCCAAGGGGGGGCCTAGAGCSCCCCCCCTCTAACCCCTTTGCACGCCCATCACATACGCTTAGACACTACTACTCGTGCAAAGAATAYAACACATACCCAACACACCAACCATGTTGGGTTTAAGAATAACCTTACTGGGATGATTTTTTATGCTGGAAATGAGGGTTGTATTCTTGTAAGTGGGGTTTCCTATTTAGAAAACTACTCAAGAGCCTTGAGAATTATACTTTGAGCACTCTTGGAACAATGGATAATTTATGGAATCCAAAACTAACAGATTTCATGGCCAACCATGTGCACTGGAGCCATTGAGGGAAGTGGGAAGGACGAAGGGATTGCATGGAAGATAAGGGGGATCCCATTCCTTGATTTGTGCAGGTTGACAGGAAGGAGAGCTAGTAGATTGGAATTCTTGTTGAAGTAGATACTTAGGAATTGGGATGCCGAGTGTGTGGACAGTGGAAAAGACAACCATGCCTCCTTGTGGACTCATAGCCTTAGCTCATGGGTGGATTTTTATTGAGAGAAAATGAACAACAAGCCTATGGCTTCGAGGAATTTCCTATTGGGTTATATTCTTTGTAGTGAAATTCTAGTTGAGGTGGATCAAATGACAATGAAATTCGAAGGTCGAGGTGGTTCGACTGGGTAAAGTCGAAGTAGAAGAAATCGAAATCAAGTTGAATATTTCAACTAACAAGAGGTAGATAGGTGGGTGCATGGAAGCTGACTGAAAGCCGAATGGAGGTCGATTGATAAATCGACTTAAATTTGATTGTAACAGAAACTCAAGATTCATGAGATTTGTAGCCAATGATCTGTGAGAATCTGTAACCTTTTTTTGGTAACTTTCTTTAGGGTTTTTCCTACTGTAAAGCCTATAAATAAAGCGTGTTGTGATGCTGTAAAAGATAATATTTAGATAAATCCTTTTATAGGTTGTTTATCATGTAGATGTAAGCCGAATTGTCTACAGGGTTGTTCTTGTGTAGATAAATAAGTTATGATGTCGATTGTGTCTTAGGTGTAGACCAAGGTTAGGAATGTAACCTTTAATTTTAAAGGAATAAGACAACAAGAGAGAAAAACATTCAAGGAATGTTGGTTTTCCCCTTTGGGGTTCCAAGGTAAAATCTTTGTGTACTGTGTGTTTGCTTTATCATTTTCTTTCTTGATCAAATATTTCTTCCTCTCTTCTACTAGGTTTAGTGTGGAAGTGTTCATCATTTCCTAACATGTGGTATCATAGATTGGTTTAAAATCCTTGGATCTGATCTAAACCCTAGGTTTAGTAAGAATCATAATTCATAAATCCTTATAAAGTGTGCTTAAAGAATGGCAAGTAACTCAAGAATAGAGATCGAAAAATTCAATGGCTAGAATTTTGATCTTTGGAAGCTTAAAATTGAAGATCTCCTTGTAGATCAAGAACAATGGACAAAAATCTGTCCAGGTACCATTCCGACATGTATGCCAAGGGAAGAACGGGATAAAATTGAGAGAAGGGAAAGGAGTACGATTTAACTTTGTCTTGTGGATTCGATACTGCTAAATGTATCAAGTGAATATTCGACCAAGAAACTATGGGACAAGTTGGGGAGCTTGTACCAATCAAAATCCCTAGTAAATAAGTTGTTCGCCAGAAAGGAACTATATATTATGAGGATGAGTGAGGGAATTTTGGTGACTGAGCATTTAAATGTGTTTAATACAATAATAATTCAATAATCTTCTATGGATATTAAAATCACTAAGAAGGATAAATGTGTTAGCCTATTATTTTCTTTACCAGACTCCTGGGATATCTTAGTCGTGGCTATAAAGAGTAATTCAACAACATTAATGCTAGAAGACATGGTTGCATCACTACTATCATAAGAAATGAGAAGGAATAACATGGAAGGATTGACCAAAGATGCATTAGTGGTAAGAGGTTGACCGATTGACAGAGGAAAAGGAAAATTATTCAGTATAAAGTCTAAGTCAAAGGGTAGATCTAAATCCCCGGTTCAATTGATAACAAGAAGAGGCTGGAAAGGCGGTAAAGTTGGGAATTACAAAAGGGAATGAAATTCAAAGGAAACAAAATCTAGTACAAGATCCATTGAGAAGTAGTCGAATGAGAGAAATATGACTCCATATAAAGGAGGTGATGTGTACCTAGCATCAAAAAATACAAAATTGGATCGAGATGTTTGGCTAATTGACTCAGGAGCATGCTATAATATGACACCTCATAGAGAATGGTTCTGTGAATATGTGATGGAAATATCGTGTTGGCATTAATGTCAACATGAAGACAAGAAGTACCATAGTGGAGTATGAAATGGACCTACAATGAAAGCTACATGAATACTGAGTTATAGGAATGAAGTGGACTAATAGAATACAAGGGATCACCTAGTCAATTAGAATGAAAATAAAAGAATGAGACAATTTCAATTACTACACTAGTCGAGTCGAGTTGTTGTGGTGACTGTATATTCTATTGAGAAAAGATCTTGATGAACATAACAAACATTGTCAAGTCACCCTCTTGAATAATTTCTTGTGCACTATCATTTCAGAGTGCAGTCGAAGGGAAATTTGTTGATGCAACACCAAGAACCCTTCAGTCTGTCAGATCAACACAATAGTCAATATTTCGTAGAAAGTTTTGGTCATCATTTTTTCTAGGCCGAAGTTGGACGACCCTTCAAATCCAAACAATTTCCAGCAACCACCAATGGTTAGATCCACTCATGCAGTCAATAGTTGAATAATTTTCATTCATGTCAAAGGTTAGTAAGTGACCAAATATATGTTAAAGGTTATTAAGTGATCAAATATATGTCAAATGTTATTAAGTGATTAAATATAACTACGACTTAATAAATACAAAAGTGTTAACGTTAAGTGGAAACAAAGTTTACACAAAAGTGGAAATGAAAGTGGACTAAATATAAATATGAATTTAATAAAAAAATAAATGATAAGTTAGGTGGAAGTGGAGTTTACGTAAAAGAGGAGTAAATATGAAAGTGGAATAAAGGAAAACATAAAAGTGAAGTTGGATTAAAGAAAAAGGTAAAAGTGAAAGTGGAGTTAAAGAAAAAAGGGAAAAAGTGAAAGTGCACCTGGTATGTGCACATGGTATTTGCAAATCATGGTGGTATTTAGCTCTGGTAAGGTAAAAAGTGAATTAAATCATGATAGTCAAAATCTATTGACCCAATTGAAAAAATGACTAAATGATCTAAAATGCACAATGGTTCATTGCCATTGTATTAATTAAAATAGTATGATTAATATCTTATATTGAAAAGACATATTATTATAATGAAGAGATACATTCCTACATTGAAGAGGTGCAATTGTTTAGTTGCATGTACATGACCATTGGAAGACTATATAAACAAAAATTCTTATTGAAAGAGGGAGTGTCTCTGTGCTTGAAATATGAAGATCAATAACAAAGTTAGAGGCCAAGAAAGTAAATGAATATATGCAACAGAAACCAAAGAAGATTATGAAGATTTGAAGATTGAAGTACTTATCATAAAAAATGAGGTTGGGTGGTGCTAGGGCAGGTTGGATCCTTCAAAGGAGGTTGTATCCTCCTTCCAATTGAAGCTGGAAAACCAAGGTGTTGCAACATATTTTCAGTTATAGCTAAAGAAATTAGGGAGTTGGTGCTTCCCTCTAGTCGGTGCTAGTAAAATCTAGGGGGTTACAACGTCCCTCTAGTTGCTGCTAGTAAATCAAGGAATTGGTGTTTCCTTTGAGTTGGAGCTTATAAATTAAATGCAATATTTATTGAAAATAAGAAGAACATTTGTGAATTTGGGTTTTCCACGTTTAAATTCTATGTACTGTACCTTTTTGTTGATCATTTTTTTTGATTTGATAAAATTAATAATTAAGTGGTTTTAATTGTTGAAAAAGGATAATACTAATTCACCCCCCCTCTCAATATTAAACAATATTCCAAAAATTGGTATTAGAGCGCATTCCTTCATCACAGTCTAATCACTGGAAGGAAGATTCTAGAAACCACAATTTATCAAAAAGAAGGGATGTCCTCAAACAAAACTCCACTATTCAAAGGAGATAACTATACATTCTGGAGTATAAAAATGAAATGCTACCTAATGGAACTGGGATGTGATTTCTGGATATCTGTGATAAATGGTTATGATGTACCAGAAAATGCTCCTTCAGACACAACTGCAAATAAACTCTGTAATGATAATTCAAGAGATGTAAATCTAATTCTAGGTGGATTAACAAACACTGTATTTGTCAAAGTCATGCATTGTAAATCAACAAAAGAGATTTGGAACAAACTACAAATAATCTACGAAGGAGATGTCAAATTCAAGAAAGCAAAGCTTCAAACGTACAAAGGAAAGTTTGAAATCTTGAAGATGAAAGAAGAAGAAAACATTGTAGAATATCTTCTAAGAGTAGATGAAATTGTCAACACAATCAGAGGACTAGGGGAAAAATTATATGAAAAAATTGTATTCCAAAAGGTACTAATAACACTCCCATTGATATATGATCCCAAAGTATCTACCTTGGAAGATCAAGAGAATCTTGAAAAACTCACAATGGATGAACTACATGGGATTATCATAGTGTATGAAATGAGAATGGGACAAGAAAAAACTTCCAAAGGTGAAACAACCTTTGAAGTCTCAAAAGGAACTAAAAAACATGAGAATGTATCAAATAAAAACAACTCAAACAAATCCGACGAGGAAGAAGAAAACTTCATTAAGAAACTTAAGAAATGATCTGGAAAATACAAAGATAATTTACCTTTCAAATGCTTCAATTGTGGAAAAAATGGACACTTTGCTTCCAAATGTCCTTATCCAAAGGAAAAAGATAGTGATGATGAAGAAGCTTACACTTAGAAAGAACATAAAAAGAATAAATCCCAATAAAAAAATAAATTCTATAAGAAAAAGAAAAAAAAATATTCTAAAGAAGACAATAACTCATCTAACATAAGTGAAGATGACGATACAAAGGTTCTATTTATGGGAATATAAAATCAAACTTACACTAATGAAGATAATAATTATGAAAATGAAGAAATTACAAAATTTGAAGGAGAAGTTGATCTTGAAGGATAAATCATTAGTACCCTTGAAGAACTAACAAGATATAGAAGGAAGAACAAATCATTAAAAGAACAATTGTTAGATTATAAGGAAAAAACAAAAATCAAGAGAAGAAGAAGTTTAAAAAAAGCATTAAGAAAACAAAACAAATCATTGTTGATTTAAAAACTCAACTACAAGAATATAAAAGAATTGAATAAATATTAAGTAAACGACTTAATGACAAGGATCAAAACTATGAAAAATTAGAGGCTGAAATAGTTCTTCTAAGAAGGAAACTTAAAAAAGGAACTAACGTTTCAAGGTTTGAAAGTAGTTCAAAAATATTGGATGAAATCCTTAACAATCAAAGACCATCAAGTAATAAGACTAGAATCGGTTATGATCACAAGGAAACTAATAAAGGCTTAAAATCTGAAAATACATAAAAGTGATAAAAATACAAAGACTTATGCAACTGCCCTTTAGAGCTCCTTCAAAAGAGAAAAGAACTAGATAAATATTGACTCTAATAAAAAAAGATATGCACTCTCTCCAAAAATAAATGAGTACAAACTAAATACTACTCCGAGAAGAACTCCTCCAAAAAGGTATCAACAACTCTTTCTTGGCTACTGTTTTTCTTGTCATAATTTTGGGCATAAAGCATTAGACTATAAAGCTTATAAAAACAACCATCATAAAAGTGTTCAAGTATATGGACATAGGAACAATAAGTCTAGTAGCAATGAAAGGAGTAGAAACTATAATTCATTTTCTCCACTACTAGATTACAACATCAAATGTTACAAATGTAACAATTATAGTCATAAAGCTAGTAATTGCAAATTATTAGAATCTACCATGAAGACAAATACTTCAAATTTTTGAAAAGAAAAACATAAGAAGATATGGAAAGAAAAACAAAAGGAAACAAAATGTAAGGTAGCATTGTATTCCAAAGATAAAATAAGTCAATGGTTTGTCGAAAGTGGGTGTTCAAAACATATGGCAGGAGATCAAAACAAATTCCTCAACCTGAAAAAGGAGAATAAATGAAAGGTTACATTTGGAGATGATGTGTCTGCCAAAATACTTGGTAAGGGGACAATCGGTCTGGGAAATGACATAACTAAAGAAGAAAATGTCCTATTAGTTGAAAATTTGAAACCTAATCTCCTTAGTGTGATCCAAACATGTGACCAAGGACACATTCTCATTTTTTACAATAAAAAATGTGAGATTATAAAAAAAGACTATGGGAAATTTTTAGCTACTGCAACAAGGACACCAAGCAATGTTTATATCTTAAATACAAAAAAAGAAGAAAAATTATGAAGGAGTCAAATAGATGAAAATTGGCTATGGAATAGAAGAATGAGACACATAAATTTTGATAATTTGGTAAAAGTAAGTAACAAGAAAGCTGTGAGAGGTATGCCAAAAATTATAAAACCTTCAAACCCTGTTTGTAAGCACTACCAATTGTTGGAGTTACTTCACACACACCTAGGATTTTTTTTTCCTAAGATTTTTCCTATGTTTATTAGTCTTTATCCAATCTCCTAAAGTTTAGGGAGAATATTCTTTTCAGTTTTCACTTCAATTTGACTAGTTGAGTGGAGTCTAGATTCTGCATTGTTTTTGTCACCATGCAACATTGGGATCATCACCAGCTAATGTGCATTGTCCTTGGGATCATCACTAGACTAGTGCATTACCCATGATTCCCCGATCTCCTCCTCACTTCACTCTGTTTTAGTTAGTTAACTGAAAACTAGTATACTAGTTAACTCAACTAGGTGACAATTCACTCTCGTAACTGATCGAGAGACTAGACTAGGTGGCAGTTCACTCCCGTAACTGCTGGTGTGTGTCCAAATGAATCTATACCACCACTATGGTGCATTGTCTTCACATCCAGTGCACATTTGTTGAGTTATACATAGTATATCATGTGTAAATTATTCATTATTCATTACGGTTAATGAAAATTCTTCCATTCTTTCTCTCTTGCTTCTTCTTTCTTAATTTCTCTTTGCAAATGTGTGTAGTATTTTCTAGCTAGATCTATTTTGTGAAGGTTCAACACATTTACATGGTATAAGAGCTGATAGAATGCTAAGCAAAAGTTACACCAAATTATTTTTGCAGGTACCAAAGATTGAAGATAGACGAAAAAATGGAATTCCCAAAAGAATTCATTCTTACACCTTACAACTTATTTGCATGGAAGGAGCAGATGGTCATGCATATTCGAAGTAGAGGATTATGCAAGTTAACCATGAATACAAATATATAACCATAATAATCCATAGAAAAATCCAAGTATCTAAATCGAATGGATGAAGCATTCGTAACAATTTGCAGTCTCATTTCTCCCGATCTCCTTTTTCACATATCTTCCTGTAAAACCCCCAATGAATCCTGGACCACCATGGAAGGGATCTTTGGAAAACATGATGAGATGAGGGGACACATTCTCAAGGTGGAATTTCTCACACTGGATCCAAAAATATTCGACAATCTCCAATATTTCTTTACAAAATACAAGGATTTACTATCGCAACTCAAAGCTTGCGGGGTTGTTAAATATAAGGGGGAGAAACAAATGGTTCTCATCATTCTCTCCAAAATTGGTCCTAAATTCTCTGTGTTCATATCCACATTCCATTAAGTCAAATTCGCCTCTGGATCCACCTGTAAGATGCCTTCTCTTGAATAATTTATCGAATCCCTGACACAAGAGAAAACCAAGCTCATCAACATGGGAAAAATCAAAGGCCCAAAGGTGCATGCACTTACTGTGCAATATGGAAGCCATCAATATCAAAAATCTAAAGATAAAGACAAAAGGAAATCTCATGAGAATATGACGAAGGAAGGGTACTCAAAACCCTTCACCGATGCCTCCATATCCAAAGGTGGAAAGGGAAGAAAAGGGGAAAAAATCACATACTACCATAAAGGATTCCATCCAGAATCTAAATTCATGCAAAAAAAAAAAGATCTAATGACTCAAATACTTCAAAAAAATAACCTTGGATATCGCATTCCCGAGGGTGCCAAGAAGAAGAAGCTATAAGATTAGAATCCTAAGAAAGAAAATTTTAGCCATGCCTTGATTTCCATCAACTCCTCTCTCGATTCTTGGATCATAGATTCAGGATAATCACATCACATGGATGCCACAAAATAAGTCTATTCTTCATTGGATGCATGCAAAGGTGTTGATTAAGGTTGGTTGTCATTGATGTCAACCCTTGAAGAAATCCCCGTAGCACAAATGTTTGGGTAATGTACCCAAGATTATTTGATGTAAAGATGACTCATTATTGTCTTGTCATGGTTGATAAGAAGTAAAGATGGATGAACTCCAAAGTGGTCCCCTTATGGTGAAAGCCCTCACGGGAAGATGATTTGCAGAGTAAGAGATTCCATGCTTAATTGTGGAATAATGAGATCCTATATGGATAGTGCTTGTCATTCCATTTCTGGTGGTATGTGGAATGTCACATAACTCCTCACGGTTAGAGAGTTATGGCCATGAGAAGTTGGAGACCCCAGGTTTGGGTAATGGACACAAGTTTGTTTGATGGATAATGGTATGAGTTATGATGTATTTTCATATAATAATATTCTATATGGATATTACATGTCATTCCATTTCTGGTGGTATGTGGAACATCACATAACTCCTCACGGTTTGAGAGTTATGGCCTTACGAAGTTGGAGGAACCTCATATGTCACCTAGAAGCCCCAAAACGTCAAAGTAGTCAAAATGGTTTAAGATATTTTAAAAGGTAAATAATAAAGTGAAGTAATGAGTGTATTATAATTCAAAGTGAATACAAAATAAATTATTTCAATAATAAATTTAATGGAGAAATTAGAAGTGGGTTAACCCTAAAATAAAGAAAGTGGGGCCAAGTGACCTAGAAGATGTTTTTAAGGAAGCTACTTGGAGAGTATAAATAAGATGAAATGCTCTCTCATTTTAATCACACTTGAGAATATTGAATATCTATAGGTGTTTGAGGTAACCAAGGATATCTAAGCCAAAATTCTGAGGGAAGGTGAAGAAAAGAAGGCCGAATTGCAAGGAAGGATAAATTCTTTTGATGGTGCTTTCTAAGATATGTTATTTATAGGTCATCTCACCTTTTTCGCTATAACTTTTTTTATATAATGATTAAGACAATGAAATTTCTATTCCATTGAAAAAAAATATCCAAGTATATTTGGTAATTTTTTTATCTTGTGGGTCATTGTATTTTTGGATTTACACTCCGTGGAAAATAGGGTTTGTGGCTAGTCCTGAAACTAGTCAAAAACAAGTGTTTCGGGTAAAAACATCATAACTTATTCATAACAGATCCAAATTCAGTAAAACAAAATGTGTTGGTTAGGGTACAATATTTAGTATTCTATGTAATAGTTTCAGATCAATTCAACAAATATTCCATGCGGGGAATTCTCTACAAGGTCACTCTCTAGAATAAGCTAGAATTCAACAAGGTATGCCATTTTTGCTATAACTCCTTTTCTGAGAGGTTCCAAGTAGTGAAAATTGGAGGAATTGCATAAAAAAAACTAAAGAAAATTGTGTATCAGTTTCATATCTTTATACATTACAGGTACAAAGTTATGATTACTTCAAGTTAGGGTTATTGACTAATCCAAAACTAGGCATGTGAGACTAAATAAAAGTTTGATGAAAATGCTAGTCTCTTGTTGTTGAAGTTAAGGAAGGTTTGCAAAAATGTGA
Source organism: Picea engelmannii (assembly GCA_009831015.1). Taxonomy (NCBI): domain Eukaryota; kingdom Viridiplantae; phylum Streptophyta; class Pinopsida; order Pinales; family Pinaceae; genus Picea; species Picea engelmannii. The sequence goes on from ML776634.1 coordinate 1,146,745, forward strand.
TCATATACACCAGATCTATTAAAGAGCTACAAATCAGATTTAGATGATGAAATTGATGAGGGCTTTTGGTTGAGGTACATGTTGAGTACATGGTTGAGACAAGTAGTTGATGAGTTGGCACATACACGAGGTGTATAGTTGATGATGTTGGTACATATTGATGAGTAGTTGGAACATGATTTGTACATACTTGGTACATGGTTGGATACACTTGTTTATGGTACAGGTTGATTACAGGTTATTTGGTACAGGTTGGTGCATGGTTGATGCACTTGTTTATGGTACAAGTTGATTACAGGTTGAGGTACAGGTTGATGCATGGTT
>ML776634.1:1186441-1197560 GCA_009831015.1 Picea engelmannii
CTCCTTTATCCTTTTCCTTTCTTAAGTCAACTTAAAAATATAACTTTTAACTTCTTGACTTTTCCCCCCCTCAGTGTGAGACTATGACCTAGTGGGGGTGCCCAGGCCACTGAGTCTCCTCATCGCCTCTCTAAGAGGTGGGGAACATTACAGAAGCACAAAGCATAAGTAGATCTATCTAAATATATCAAAGAAATTAGCAAAAGCAGAGATAAACACATCAAGTCAAAGCACGAAGCATAACACACATATTTATGTGGTTCACCCCCACCCCGGGGCTACATCCACCAACTCTTCTTCTTCTATTAGTGTCTCCAATCGGTTACAATCATAGAGCCATAAAAACCTACTGTGCATAGGACATAAGATCTGTGCAGCTCGCTAGATCCTTCTTGCTTTCCCTTCAGCACAAAGCCTTCTATACCTTCACCCAGGGACTTGCACTAAACTCTACAAGCCTATAGAATGCACAACACTTTGATCACACAGATCCTACTTAGCACATAGCCTATATCACATAGATACAATAGATACTCTACTAGATTCCTAGACGTCTATTTATACATTTACAAAAGGTGTCCTAAGCGTGGGTGAACCCATGGGCTGACATCCCTTTCCCATTACATATTCCCAAAACCCAAAATGGGCCGAAAAGTGGGCTGAGATCTCATGATCTCTTCTCCATCTGGCGCTCCATATTCAATAGGTTTTCGAAGTCCCAAAAAATTTCAAACATGGCCAAGTAACTCAAAAACTTGGTCAAGGGCCAACAGGCCCCCAACACTCACCTGTGACTCGTCCCGAGTCACTCCGGTCTGAGCAATTCTGCCTTGAATTCCTCAAGCTTGGATCAAGCTACTTCGACCTGCTGCAATGCTACTGCCTCTTTCTTAGTGAACTCCTGGATGAGTGCGTCATTGACTGGCCCTTCTAGGTGCTGTTCTACTGTGATGATGACCTGTTCAAGCTCTGCTCCTTGGTTTTCAACTTTGGTGAATAGTTGACATGCCTTCTCTTGCACTGGTTGAAGTTATTAAGAGGCTTCCATCACTTTGGTATGGATTGTGTGGATCTATTGCTGGGTCATGCGTTTCTCTGAAAAACTCTTCATTCTTTCAACTTGTGTTAAGGTCTTCAGCTGCGCCTGAAGCGTATCTGCGTGCTGCTTTTCTTCTTGGAGCTGTGACTCTAGCACCTGTAAATCTGGATTTTCTGTAAGTTTTTCATATATCTGAGTGCTCCTGGAGCTCAACTGCTTTCACTCCAAGGCAAGGGCTTTCATTATACCAATTGCACTCCGAGAAGTTGCCTCTCTTAGGTCTCTGATTTCTTGAGGAGTCTCGGGTACAGTACAAAGTTCCAGATCTGTGATGTGCTGTTGAAGCTCCTGTATTACTTCTTTGAGTTGCGCACCTACTGTGGGACTCGTTCCTCATTTTTCACTTCTATGACTTTTACATAGTGAAGTGCATTGTGAACCCTTTCCCATACTTTGATTTTCTCTGCTAGCAACTGTTCTTTGTTTTTCTGTAGCGCTGCTTTCTCTTCATCCCATTTTTCTTATAGAGAGAGATTTTCCTTTTCTGTAGTACTTCTGTGGTCCTCAAGGTCTTTCTGAACTTGCGCTAAAGCCTGGGTGGCTTGTGTTGTCTCTTCTTGAGCTTGTCACAGCTGAGCTTCAACTGTATCAACAATGTGATGTAGCTGGGCTGGCTCATCACCTAAGTCTGGTGTTCCTGATGGTAGGGGCATAGTGGAAACTACACGGCTAGACTGTATTGCTTGCTGTACTCCCTGAAGCTCATCCCTAATGCGATTGAACACTTCCTCCTGCTTGGATTCCTGATTTTCTTCTATCTCTAGCGAAGTGTCATTTAGTGCAGCGATTATGAAGTCAAAGTCATCCGAAGTGAGAACAGTCTCAAGCTTGGTTCTGGTTTCCTTAGCTTTCTTCATGGATGAAAGCTTTGGTGGGGTAACCTTCCCTTTCTTGGAGGGATCTTCCTCCTCTCTAGAAGGTGTAACTTTGCCTTTATTTTTCTCAACCTCTATGTTACCTGGCTCTCCACCATCACCTCCTTGCGCAGATGAGATTGAAGTGGTCTTCATAGAAGTACTGTTGAAATCTTGAAGTTATTCATCTTCCTTGTCATTGCTTGGTCCAGGGGTATCATGCAGAAGTTTTGGACTGTCTATCTCAGAAATCTCCGCGGGGTTTGCTGAGATGAGGAGGTCTTCCGACCACTCCTTGGTAATATCCTCCAAGTCATCTTCTGTCAAATTGTAATAGGACTGTAACTGCTTCTTGCGCTCATCAACGCACTTTGTGATGCATATAAAGTGCTTGTCTATGCTAAACTTCATCAAGGGCCAAAACCTGTAGAGGGTGTTCGGAGTGATGCATGGTGTAGACTAGATTGCGATCTTCAATTGATTGTAGTACACGTGGAAGATGACATTGGATTACCACTTCTTGTTCATATCACTCGAGTACCACAAGGTACTGAACTTCGTAGCTAAAGGATCAAAGGGCTTGATTTCTGAGAAGGTTTCACCTTATGGCATCTCCCATGTGATGAAAGCTACCAATATGAGAAATCAGCTGAAGTGGAACTCTTATCCTTGGTCCTGCGCTCCTTTGCAATTAATCTCTAGCTGGTTCACGAGGTACTGCGCCCAATTCATCTATAGTCCTTTTGCGCACTTCCCAGCGAGGTCAACAACAAATCCAGTTACTTGGGTGGGACGGTTCTTGTGAACTAGCTTGCCTGCGATCAACTGACATGCGAGGTGCATTGCGTTGCTCTGGATAGAGACTACCTTGTAACCTCGCGTACCCTTCTCTACATCTCCATAAGTTTCTTTGATTTGCTGGGCTAATGCTCAGTCTGAGGTCTTTCCACGGTAAAACTACTGTGGGTCAGGCCCCTTCATTCTCATCCCTGTGATCTGATTGATCAAGGTCGGATCCACAGTGATGTGACGATTCAACCATAAGTAACCTCCGTGGTAGCAAGACAACAACAATTTCACTCATGCGTTTACTTCTTGGTGTCGACCAAAGTGAGAGATATTCATCACATTAAGCAGTGTGGACTGTGTGAGGTTCTGGGTCCATGGTTGTGGGATAATCTTCAAATTCTTTCCTTTGGTCCTAGTTAAGTATTTATGCAGGGAAAACATGCTGTAAGATTTTGGGTTTCCAAGGTTGAAGTCACTAAATTTCAGTGCTGTGAGCTTATCCTGGTTGGCACGAACTGCGCACACCCCTTTTGGAAGGTACACACTGATCACAACATATTTGAACTCTCGAGGTACACTTTCATGGTTGATGGCACCGCTCAGAGGGGGTATATAGGCAGGTAGAATGCTTGGAATCAACTTGGCATTGACGAGGTCATCTCTGTGCTTAGTATGTTTCTCATCTGCTGGTCGGGATGGACCGGCGTGAGCAGTGGATGGAGATAATTCTAGTCCTCTTGTGGATGATGCCTGTAATCCTGTGGATAACCCTCACTTTGACATGAATCTCTTAGTTCTTAACTCAAGGAGAACTTCTGTTACATATTCTTCGGTAGCGGTAATCTCGTCGGACATACGTGCTGAGGATAAAATAATCAGGTTCACGATGGTCTTAGACACTGCACTAGAGTGAATAGAAAGAGCGTAATGAGAACTGTATATAATTTCTAGTCCGTGGGCTTCAAATTCTCAGTTGGAAAAAGTGTTCTTCGTTCATGGCGCGATGAGATAAATAGGCAATCTTGGCAACGGTTTACTTGCAACGGTTATGAGCCTCATTAACTCTTCTTTTGTTCATTATGGAATGGTCCAATGGTCTGGTGGCGAACGATAAATGCTTTTCCATCCGTTCGGAGCAACATTCGAATGGATATATCAGATTTCAATGGCTATATTGCTTCACCATAGCGAAGTGGCATATGTCGATGTTCTGATATCCCGATGAAGCTCCAATTCTGCAAAGTTTATTTTTGCGGGGTACCCTTTGGAACCTGCTGTAACTTATCAATATTGACCTTATTCTTACATAGCTTCCTAGCCTTTTTCCCCGTGAGCTTTGTCTCGGTGGTTCTTTTCTCATTCTGATTCTTATTTTCCTTGGGCATAGTCACTTCACGTTGTTGAGATCCTTTCCTAGGATTCAGGTGTATCACTTCTTCTGGGTAGAAATGTCAACCTTCGGTATGTCTTTAGATGTTCTTGTAGCTTCGATATCTAGGATTCTAGTGTCAGGTAGCTTCGATCTGTTCTCCTGTTCTTCAATCAACTGTGCAATATGTTGGGTCATTAAATATTTTAACTCATGTCTCTTCTGTTCTAAGACTTCTTCTTCTTCCTTCTTTCTAGATTGATCTCTATCAATCAAAGATTTTCCTAGTAACATGGTAAATGGGGCGCTTTCTTCAATGAATTTAATAATCTCAAAGTCTTCCTTTGTTGAAGTTCCATTGAATATCATAGGTATCTGAGAAAAATTTCCACATAACATCATTAGTTCTCCTCTGAATAGTCCTATTCCTATTAATGAAGGGATCATAGCAAGCTTCCCAAGTTCTTTCTGGCATACTGTTCACTTGTGCCTGTTCATCAAGGATAGAGTCAATGTCGAAGTCTCCTATTCTTGCTTCAATGCACTCTTTTTCTTTGAAAATATCTGATAGCCTAACATATCGATGGTCATTTAGGGTCTCCTTCATTTGTATCAATACCTTCTCTGATTCTTGCTGGGGTTCTGCCTCTTCTGGATCTGCCTTAGGTTTTTCCTGATTTAGATTCATTTCTTCTAGCCTAGTGATCATTCTAGGGAAATCCAATACCTCATGGTCCATAACTTTGTAAAAAATACAACTAGATCCTCTGCTAGGGAATTCATTAGCAAGATGTTCAGGTCTTCTGCAACTATAACAGAGGGTCACTCCTCTCTTTATTTTAAACGATCCCCAACTTCTTCTATACTGCGCACTAGGATCATGGTAGCTAATATGCAAAAAAATATTTCTAGGATCCTACATCCATTTGTTAGTCCAAACATTTTTTCTATGCATAGGTATAACATATATATCACTATTCTTATTAGATCTACTCATATCAAACCTTCTTTCATCTATCAGTGCCCCAGTTTTCAAACTAGGATAAACTCTATTAAACATACCTAGATCCATACCTTAGAAACAAAATTTTTCACTTATCTTACTTCTACAGAGCACAAAGCCTCAAGATCTAAAACTTTTAACTATTCTTACCTTTATCATATCACAGAGCTTACAGATCTTACCTCTTTTCTGCAGATCTAACCTCTTTTCTTCAGAAATTTCCACTTTTACTTTTCTTATAGCACAAAGCGTTCATATCTTGCTTCTTTTCTTCATATCTAGTCTTCTTTCTTTAGCACATAGATTTTCAGATCAAGTGGAATACTGCACACTAGGGCACAGATCCACACACAAAGCTTCCATAGTTTCATGAAAAATATTTGCACAAAGCTTCTTCTTCCTCAATTCCCAACAATCACAGTTTCAAGTCCCGACAACAAAACCATTTGTTGGCATAGGGGTAGACCTAGGTTTCAATGCTACAACAACGCACCAAAAAAACCCTAACTACAGACCCTTTCGGCAACACCTGCGAAAAAGACAAGGTCTCACCCAAGGTAGAGGAAGGGGTGGTTGCGATACTCATGTGTCTTCAACCTTAGTTGGGACACAGATATGTGATTATATCGCTTACAAATCACTTAGCGTAAATCATTCATCAATATTCAACCCTTATTATACTTCACAGATAGCATAGAGCATCGCAACATTCACTTAGATCTAAGGTATTTCAGTACTTAGCAATAGTAAAACATATCAGATCCAGTAGAGTAGAACTAAGAATATTCATACATATCATATCTACTATTCATACACATCTAATGAAGCACAACGCATAAGTAAATCTATCTAAATATATCAAAGCACTTCGAAAAAGAAGAGATAAACACATCAAGTCAAAGCACAGAGAATAACATACATATTTACGTGGTTCACCCCCACCCTGGGGCTACTTCCACCAACTCATCTTCTTCTATTTGCGTCTCCAATAATTTACATGCACAAAGCCATCAAAACCTACTACGCATAGGATAGAAGATCTGCACAACTTGCTAGATCCTTCTTCCTTTCCCTTCAACACAAATCCTTCTATACCTTCACCCAGGGACTTGCACTAAGCTCTACAAGCCTATAAAATGCACAACACCTCGATCACACAGATCCTACTTGGCACATAGTCTATATCACATATATACAATAGATACTCTACTAGATGCCTAGACGTCTATTTCTACATTTACAAAACTGGGCCTAAGCGTGGGTGAACCCACGGGCTGACATCCCTTTCCCATTACATATTCCCAATACCAAAAATGGGCCCAAAAGTGGGCCGAGATCCCGTGATCTTTGCTTCATTTGGCGCTCCATCTTCGACAGGCTGTCGAAGTCCCAAAAATGGTCAAACATGGCCAAGTAACTCCAAAACTTGGTCAAGGGCCAACAATTTTACTTTGCTTATGCATTTATTTTTATATAACATTTCAATTTTCATATGAAAATGTCACCAAGATAATGTAAGGGACTTTATCGTCATAACTCTCCATAAAATCCTTAAATAATTCCTCTAGCCATGATGTTGTTATCATAGAGATATTTATTATGCCATCAATTCTAAAATTCACTTTTGTTGGCTCTTGGATGCCGGTTTAAGGCTCTTCATTTCTACATATTAATGTAGCATACATCTTGTTTATGATAACATGGGATTCGATAACTTGATTTTCTCTTGAGGCCTTCTATCTTCTCTAACTTACTCCCAAATCTATGTCACCAATATAAGTTACCTATGACTTTGCTGCCAAAGTATATGGTTTCCTAAGATCAATCTCATCTATCACAACCAATTGCAGCTCCCTGAACGACTTAAGAAAATTTTGTTCAACCCTCTCTCAATTGGTTGCATAATGCTTCCTAGTATGAACCAAGTGGTAATTATTAGCTTGTCAACACTCATCCTCTTTCAAGAATTCTCGCTACTAGTATTAACACGTTAGGATTTATTGTTTGGAGTAGTCTCCAATCTTGTTGCAAGGGTTGTGGACTTTAAATAGTCCCAATATCAGCTTAAATAAATCCATTTTATCTCCTTGTATTAGTACTACGACAATTTCCAAAGGTGTAATGGCACTTATGGTGAGAGGGTACATTAGGAAGAAACCCTTATTATACTCCTTTAGTTTTGCGTTGGCCCTGAAATTAGAAGATAGCAGTTTGATATACCACTTACACAAGAACCAATTTGTTTGGGGCATGCTTGGATAGGATGTGTGACAATTAGGTGCATCCCTAAATGCATAAATAGTTTTCATCCCACTCCATGTACCAATTTCCAGTGGGCTCAAATGCTTGGAAGTATTCCTATGAATAGCTAAGAAAAGGATTGTCCAATATAAGTTCATACAATGGAGCCAAAAATACCTTGCATAAGTACTCATAGCGTTCAAAGTACTTTTACTTCCATAGTTTCTTATAACAAATAGTTTCTTATAGGAAGGAATATTCCAAGGTTCATGAGGAAACCCTGGGATAGAGAAAATTCTTGTATGAAGAAATACATTAGGTTTCGTAAGAAAACTCTAGGAGAAGACAAGGAGAGAGAGACATCTTAGATGTTCTTGGAGAGATTTCTCTTATGTGATTCCATGGTTTGTGCCATGCATGTAAAACCTATATAGGAATGCAAAATTGGGGATGATGATGATTATTATATATCTTGTTGTAGTTCTAGGGTTTCTACCCTCATAAAAGGCATGAAGAGTGGATCTAATGCCTTGCATGATTTGGATCCTTGTTCCTATGGAATATGAGGCTAGAGAAAGACCATGGAAATATGAGCTTGATGAGTTTTCAACTTGTGTGATTCCTTTTGTGGAAGAAGACTTAGTTATTGTATCCTTTACATTCCATGGATGTCTTAGTGTTTGTGTTGATGCAAGAGTTGAAGACCTAGGATTTGATGACTCAAACACTAGGATGGACATGTATACTTTGAGGCTACAAATAGAGTTTCCTTACCATGAACTAGTGTGATGCAACATAGCTAGGGTTGGTAAACCCTAATGAATACAAAAATGCTAGCGTGGAGAGGTTTTGTGATACAATATTGTTGTATGAGCCAAGGTGGACTTGCCATTGATGGTGCTAGTTTATTGAGGATATTTGGTGGAGTGACCAACTTTGGTTGGGAGTGTTTCCTAGCTAGGAGGAGTTGGCGACTAGGGTTTTTCTATGGTTTACCTAGTTATAGTTTGGAGATGTAGACTTGTACCAACTTTGTGATAAAGTTGTTGCATGTGCTTATGATTCACACACACACACACACATATATTATGAAGTTTCCAGTTGTCCAAATATTGTGTACTTATATATTAGTTTTTTAGCTTATTTTATCTTGTAGATCGAGTAGATTTCAACTCTTGTTGTTCTTGTTGATTTGACATAACATATAACTGAATTGGTTAAGTGAGTTAACACACATCAAGAAAACAAAATATCATATTTGTTTTTATTATAATATGATTTCATAAGACATTTCAAATATATTATATACCTTGAAAAGTGTTCCTAAGGGTTGTATCATGGTGGTATTGAAGTACACTCATATGGTATTTATTCTCTTGGGATACCAAGTAAAATTGGGTTGAAGGGAAGTGAAATATTACTATTGTAATTTGATAGTTCAGATCAACCCTAAGGTTAACTACACAAAATGTTAACTAATTGTTTATATGTGATCATATGGACATACCACAATTTATTTTGTAACTTCAAGCTAACTTGGAAAGAGGTATGGGAAAATATCAAATAGAACAAATTTTTAAATATGGTTTTCAAACAAAAGTAAAAAAGAGGGGCCTCCCTTATTCATAGGATTTGAAAAGCTCCCTTTCTTGGCTATTCCTAAGATCATATATATATGCAGAAAAATACCCATTTTAGCATATAACAAAACCATCATATTCATACAAAATTTTATATGTATAAAATCAAATGAGTTTTTAAATTGTGTTCTTAACTTGCACTGTTCGTAACATAATTTAACACTCATTCCACATTCCATATATATATACACACATATTCTTTGGCCATCCAAACTGTAAATAAATTCTCATAATTAAACACAATTTTTGGAATGAAAACTCAAGTAAAACAGAGACCCATTTTGAACTAATTCATTGAGCTTTAATATTTGCAATTCTCTCCATATATATATATAAACACAACTGACATCCACTGTTGATAAGTTTCCTATATATCACGAACTGGACCCACAGGAAAAATTAGAATGATAACTAGGGGTAAGCAACAATACTTAAAAACTCATTTCTATTTAAAACCAAACACAAATATCAAATGATTTTAGTAAAATTGAGTGTTCATAATCATCAGGTAGGGTATCAGGTTGATATAGTGGGGAACAAAACTCAACATTCTTTTAGAGACATATGCAACATGTAACATACGCGTAATATTTGTATCGATGTACAATAGAGATGTTGACATACTTATATCATATTCAGGTGTACATAATCATTTTCCAAATTATTCTGACCATATATAAATTTTAAGAACAAACCCAACATCATTTCAAATATGTGAGTGCAAGCATAGATTTGAAGGGTTCAAGACATCCTTTATTTTATTCATACAATGATGAACATATATCCATGAATATACAATCATTTACAGATTGAAATGGATTTTAAACATAACATAATGCATACAACCTTGAGGCCATACGATAGGCTGGGCACACATTGTATTTACATATTCATCCACACACTACTCATAACTATTACACAAATGTAATTGATTTAAGGGAGAGAGGCTTATGGTGATAGGGTTGAATGACCTAGCTTTGGGATGACATGTGATGAAGACAAGTGAGGTCCTGTTCATAACATGGTCATTAAATACTGTGAATAAAACCATACATATAACAAGGCATAAAAAATGACTCTTGACAATTATAGCTTAGGGTATGACAATGAGAATAAAATGGACAGAGTGATGTATATGGCTATGAAAACTCAAATTAAACCAACACATATATATTGTGAATGTTTAACCATGTGTATCCGAGTGCTTACCTTGCCTTTCAAGTGAAGTGTCGATCCATAGTCATATTCTCTAGGTCATTAAATGACCAAGACCACCACCAGGTCTGAGAGACACAAAACATTGTTCTCCATACATTTCCAAGTGAGCGGCTCGAGCTAAGCTCTCGAGCTCGACCAAACCACAAATAAATGAATGTGATCCGAATGAAATCAATGTCATTAAACCAACGAATCGATCAAGGGATGGTGATGTGTGTGAAGTAAAATGGCGGTAATATAGAGTTGAAGGTTATTTTCATGTGGAAATACTAAGTTGTGTGTGGGATTTGGTGCAATACATCCACCTTTGATCTTGCACCTACCATCTTCACTGTGATGGACGTTGGGTTGACTCCACTATATCATGCATTAATTTATGGGATCGAAATTTGAGTTTCATATCAAATGGTGTTGGGTAGTATATTCGTGGTATACATAATCACCACAAAGTTTCAGAATTGCATAACATATGACCATGCTCGACGATATAACCATGCTTTCCAATTAAAATCAACTTTCCAAATATATTTGGAAAGCATGGTTATATCAACTGAGCTCGACGATATAACCATGCTTTTGAAGTGGAGATATCGTTGATCTAGAATCAACCCCACATATTTTTATTGGAACGGTCGTGAATTTCATAGATTGGATATATTTTGATAAAGTGCATAGATTTTATTCAAATTAGTGCCAATAGATCCAAATAATCTATGACATTTCATAATTCGTATCATAGTAGCCAATCCTAGAAGTATAGTATGATCATTTTACATTTTTGGCCTCAGACCCTACCCTAAACAAGTAAGTTATTTCTCATTAATTTTAAGAGATTTTTGGGTCATCAAGCTCCTAAATTTTTGAATTTTATTTTAGAGATGTGTTCTGGGATATTTAAATAAAACA
>ML776634.1:1197763-1242313 GCA_009831015.1 Picea engelmannii
GGGGGTATATGGTAAAAATAAGGGATATCTAGTAATATATATACATTTTTTAAATTGGAAAGAAGTATTGGGAGGGGTGTTCAAAAAAACGATTTTGGGAGGTATTTATCAATATCTAGTGAAATTAGGGGTATTCTTTAATATGCCATGAACGCATGCGCTATGTCACAAGTTCACTAGACCCCATGGTCGTTAAGTGGGTAAAACTACAGTCGGGGAATAATACATGCAAGAAATACAAGTGGAATCACATTGTTGGAAACCCTTGTAACCCCTATTTGTACCCCTTCGAGTAGTACCACATTAGACAGTACATGTATATGAAATATCACTTCCACGTACCTTTGGGTATATAGGAAGTCCCACAGGTATACTTGAAACCTACTATAGATATAATAATCATCTGTATTTTTTCTATAGTACAATAATAACAACACTTGGGGAGATCACTCTCTAGTTGAGCCTCCTTAGTTAGTTCCCTGAGATATTGGGGCAAGTACTACTATTGGACCCCATACATATATCAAAGAGTTATAATACCTGAAACTCCCTTGTCCTCACGTCCTGGTAACCTTTTTTAGTAATATCACACACATGATGGATACTTATAAACCACCTCATATCATCTCCTCAGACAATATGACCACACACTCTACTTTTGAAAGGATGAAGAACTTGGAAAACTAGTTTCAAAAGTTGAATGAGAAATTAGAGAAGTTGGATGAGAATTTGGGTGAGAATTTGGATGCTAAGTTGGATAAAAATTTGGATGATAAGTTAGGAAAATTGGAAGAAATATTGACTGCGAAGTTGGTGCCTCAGATAACTAGAGGTATACCAGAAGAATAACACTATATTGCATAAAACATTGAGCCACACTAGAAAGAAACTTCTTATTTATGAATATTTATCCACTCACAACCCTCTTCAGGTACAAACAAAAATAAATCAATGGATAATAACATATGGCACCATTCTCCTAAGGTGGAACTGAACAAGTTTGATGGTTCTAACCCATCATAATGGTTCACCTCGATGGAACATTACTTCACCCTCCATGGCATTACTGATGACATGTTGAAACTTAGGTTGGGGGTTCTATATCTAGATATGGAATGATGGAAATGGTAGGAATAACATAAAAAATCCTATGCGGGCTACATTTCCCAAAGTTAGTTTGTTAAAGCTATAAACACTTGTTTCAAGAGAGATACTCACTATTTGGGCTGGCTTACCAATTTATGCCAAACATGCTTAATCAAAAAATTATGGAAGCCTTTGAGTAATTATCCATCCATACAAAGAACTTAATAGATTCTTTATATAAATAATGTTTCATTAGTGGCCTCAAGAAGGAGATTCGAGAACAAGTCAGGATGCAACATCCTACTACATGGTTGGAAGTGAATCAAAGGGCCCTACATAGATGATGATTAATTAACAAAAAAAAAATCATCCTTCATTCACCATACTCGTCCTCCCTAGTGAAATTCCCCAAGAACAATTCCTACTTATCCGTTGAAAGAACACAGGTTGTATCCAATGGAAATGGAAGAACTCCAAAGACATGGAATCTGTTATAATTGTGATGAAAAATATGCTCCAAGTCATCAATGTAAATAATATAAATTGTTCCAAATTGATATGACTGCTTAGGCCTTAATCGAAGACATAAATACCAAAGAGACATCAGAGTTATAGGTTGAAGAGACTAACACTCAAGATTAGGTGGATATTGAAGATCCATTACCTCATGAAGAACCACTGATCTCCTTGCATGCATTATCAAGAATTTTGATTCCACAAACCTTGAAACTCACGAGCTACATCAAGCACTAGAAATTCGTAGCCCTAGTTGATAGTGGCAATACTCACAATTTCATTCGCAGGAGAGTGGTAGAAGAATACCATTGTTTTTTACACATGATGTATAACTTTCAATCATGATCACAAATGGAGGTATGATGAAATGTGGGGGAAGATGTGAAAATGTCAAACTCTAGATGGGATACTATTAGCTCAAAACCCAACAATTTTTCATTGATATGGGTGGTTGTGATATAGTATTGGGGGTAGAATGGATATGCATGTTGGGACCAATCACCATGGATTTAAAATAAATCTACATGAGTTTCACTAAAGGGGGTCATGTACACACCCTTCAAGGGCTTCAAGAAGTCTCTCCTAAAATAATCATCTCTCATTGTATGGAGAAGTTATTAAAGAAAGGCCACTCTGGCATTGTTTCCCAATTTGAAGCCATACATGTTATGGATAATATGACACACAAAATCCACCCAGACGTGCAACTAGTCCTTGATAAACATCATTATGTATTTGAGACACCAAAGGGTTTAAACCCTTTTCAAGGATAGCATGACCATGGTATTCCCTGATTCTGGGAAGTCAACCACCAAATGTATGTCCTTATCGATACCCCTTTTCAAAAAAAGAATGAAATGGAAAATATCATTCATGAATTGTTGTAGGCAGGGGTCATACATCCTAGTACAAGCCCTTAATCATCACCAATAGTCATCATGTTAAAGAAGGAATGAACTTGGAGCATGTGTCCTAATTTTCAAGCTCTCAATAAGTTGATGATCAAGGACAAATTTCCCATCCCAATTATTGATTATCTCCTGGATGAACTTCATGGAGGAAAGTTTTTCACTAAGATTAATCTACATTTAGGATACCACCAAATTAGTATGAAAGAGATAGACATCCCTAAGACATATTTCATAACACACAGAGGTCATTATGAGTTTCTAGTTATGCCTTTCGGTCTTTGTAAAGATCGATCCACTTTCCAGAGCTGCATGAACAATATCTTCAAACCATTACTACACAATTTTGTGTTGGTATTATTAGATGCTATATTGATCTACAATAAAACATGGAATCATATATAGATCACATTGATCCTTGAAACACTTGAACGACAATCGATTATTTGTGAAGTGCTCCAAAAGTGTTTTTGGGGCTCATGAGGTTGAATAGTGGGTCACATTGTAAGTCAGGAGGGAGTACGAGTTGATCCTAAGAAAGTGGCAATTATGCAAGATTGGTATTCTTCCAAAACACTAAATATATTGAGGGGATTCTTAGGAATTATAGGCTACTATAGGAAATTTGTGAAAATTTATGGAAAAATTGTAGCTCCACCAAAATTTGATCTTGAAAAAGAATTCCTTTGTCTAGAGTGAGGTAACAACACAAGCCCTCACTTGTTTAAAGGATTCCATGTGCACTAGTCCAATATTAGCAGTGCATGACTTTAATAAAACTTTTTTCTTGGAATGTGATGCCTCATGCAAAGGTATCAGAGTAGTATTGATGAAAGAAGGATGCCCCTTGGCATTCACCAATTAGAAATTGTGTGACCATAGTTTAGGAAAATATGCATATGAGAATGAAATGATGGATAGCCTTCATGCAATGGAGACTTGGTGCCCATATCTCATAGGGAGGTGTTTTCAGGTCAAGACTGAGGTGGTTTCAATTAATATTCTCTATGGATAGCTATATATTGAGTAGAAGGTTATGTAATGTTTTGTCAAGAATTATTATTGTATTTAGAGAACTTCTCTTGGAGGTTTCCCCTTGGAAGAGGAAAGTGAACATAACTCTCTACTTTTTATTACCAAATATATACTTCTTAGGGTTTATCTCTCTTTTCTCTTGTGTTCTACACTACATTTTATTTGATGGCGTTAAATATAGTACAAGAGGAGAGACATATTTGTAATTTTCTTAGAGACATATTGTAGGGATAAATATGTTAGAGTGCATGAATAAACCCTAGGGGAGAGATAATTATTGTAGGGAGTAATATGTTAGGTTTCATGAGGAAATCTTAGGAGAAGACAAGGAGAATGAGATACATTTAAATGTTCTTGGATAAATTTCTCTTGTGTGATGCAAGGTTTTGTGAAATGCATGTTTTTTTCTTGGGATTATTATTATTATTATGGTTCTTGTTGTAGCACTAGGGTTTCTACCCTAGTATAAGACATGGAGATTGGAGCTAACTCCTTGAATGATTTTGGATCCTTGTTCTTATGGGATGTGATGCTAGTGTAATATATGGAGAGATGAGTATAGTACGTCTTGATATTGGTGTGATGAATTGCTTGAAAGAAGGCTTGATTATTTTATCCTTGATGTTACATGAAGGTCTTGGTTCTTGTGTTGATACAAGAGTTGAATACCTAGGTTTGAGGACTCAAACCCTAGGATGGACATGTATATTTGGAGGCTACCACTAGAGTTTTCTTGCCATGAAATTGTGTGATGAAAAATGGATAGGGTTTGTAAACCCTAAGGAAGACAACAATACTAGTGTGGAGAGATTTTGTGATACAAGATTGTTGTATGTGTTAAGGAGGACTTATTTATGTTTATTCTATCTTGTTTAGG
Source organism: Picea engelmannii (assembly GCA_009831015.1). Taxonomy (NCBI): domain Eukaryota; kingdom Viridiplantae; phylum Streptophyta; class Pinopsida; order Pinales; family Pinaceae; genus Picea; species Picea engelmannii. Next base: position 1,202,186 of record ML776634.1, read on the forward strand.
ATCTTTGGTAAAGTGGCCAACATTGGTTAGGAGTGATTCCTGGCTAGGAGGAGATGGTGGCTAGAGTTTTATTATGGTTTACCTAACTATGGTTTGGAGAGCTTGAATTGTACTATATCTATGACAAAGTTGTGGTATGTACTTGTACTTTGTCTTGTGTGTGTGGTTTCCAGTGGTCCAAATATTGTCCACTTGCATATTTGATTTTTAGCTCATGTTATCTTCTTAATTTAGTAGATTTCAACTCTTGTTGTTCATTTTGATTTAACGTAAAATATCACTAAATTGGTCAAGTGATTTAACATATATCTAGAAGATAAAGGAGAATATTTGATATTCTTATAATTATGTTGTAACAATACATTTCAGATATATTGTAACAAGACATTTCATAGTTGTTATTTAAGTTGAAAAGTGTTCCATAAGGGATATAACATTATGGTATTGAAGCACAATCAATTGTATTTATTCTCTTGAGTTGACAGGGAAATTGGGTTGAAGGGAAGTGAAATATTATTGTTTTAATTCAATCTTTCAGATCAATCCTAAGGTTGAAATTTCATAGATATTAGATCCCGGAAACCTTGAAAGTAAATGAGGTGAAATTTATACAAGGGGTATTGATGTAGTCAAGTTTGTTTTGGGCTAAGGCTTTGATATTGATCATAGAAATAAGACCCTGGGAAATGAAAAAGGGGTTGAACTTCATAAAAGTTCCCCATGTGCACATATGGATGTGTTGTTGGATCAAAACCCCCCCACCCCAAGGACAACTTCCTTTGCCCCAAGCCATGAATGGATTTGTGCAAATTAGGTCTCATACAAGGGTCTAGTGAATATATTAGACACTTGCAATCAATGATCAAACCATAAATAAATTATGGGACATAGTTCATGTGGACATCAATATGGCTGGTATGTTGATGCTCAACTATATTTTTGGAAATATTTTTGGAAATTTGATTGTCACACCATATAGTCATAGGTTATTCTTGTTGAAAACAAACTCAAAGAAATCCTATCAGATCCGAATAGAATTTATAGTGGAATTAACAACTCCTTTTTAGTCTGTCTCTATAGACGAAATAATAATGGTTGATTGCCTCTTACTAGACCAAACAATAGGGCCCAAGTCAATATGGAAGACATAGGGAGTAGTGGACTTGCAGTCATCAATATTTCGAACCCAATTAGAGTGAGTAGATCCTAATAAATACACATTCCCACCTATTGATTACTGGTTTCCATGATTATGTGTCTCTTGATGTAACATATATTCCCCTTTCCATATTTCCATTGAAGTCCATGCAACTACTACATGAACCAAGAGAATAAGGAAATATAAAAAGAGATATGAAGATGACTACGAGTAAACTAAATGAGGTTACCAATAAAATGTCAATACAAAGTGGAGTTTGAAGGAATAATTGGGGATTTTGATACAAGGATCTTGTTGGATACCATAAAGGTATTTTGATGGCTAGACACAAGTGAAGAGTCTTGAAAAACCATGATGTGGCTTCATGTAGATTTATTCATATAGATCACCATGAATAAAGGAACTATTCACATCCATTTGATGTACTAACCATTGTTGAGATGTTTTGATGGAAAGAACAAGGGGAATGGAGTTCATCTTGGCCACATGTGTAAATCTATAATAATAATCAATCCAATGAACTTGGAAAAAAACTTTAGAAACCAATATTTTACGCTTGAAAATACTACCATATACCACACACTTGGTTCAATAGATCCACTTACATCAAACCATATTTCTTCTATTTGGAAGAGGGACCAAATCCAATGAATTATTTTCAACAAACAATTATACTCTTCTTCCATGCCTTTGTCCCAATCTAGAATTCCATTGAGGATTATGGATTTGAAAGTGTATCCTATGTGGACAAGGACACCCAATATAATCTGACCAGGTGTGAAAAGTATCTATGAGATCACCAACACAAGAACAGGTTGGTCACCATTACTTTTGAACCCATTTAGGAAGTGTACTAGGGGAAAGTGTAGAGAGTGGATAATTAACTGCATTAGATGGATCATTGACCTCATGGTCATTATCATCAAAACAAGAAATCAAATCAAGATCTAGAATTGGATAAGAATAAGGGAATTAGAAAATGCCTAATTAGGAAGAGTATGTTCATCAAATCAAACACTCCTATTGATAATCAACTTATGTGTGTCAGCCTTCAAGATGAATCGATCTATATCGTTTAACATCTTCTGAATATCCAACAAATATGATATGATTTATTTGTTAATGGGATTTATATCTAAGCAATCAAAATATGGTTAATGGGATTTATATTGCATGGAGTTAATTGGCTCGGGGGTCTATCTCCAGGACATATTTGATGAGTTAAAGTGGATTGGGGGTGATAGGTTAGGGATAATATCTACAAAAAATGTCTATTGTGATTTAGCTACAACAATTTGGCAACATCCTATTGGTGGGTGGAGGGGAACTTGTTGGAAATGGGATTTATCTCTAAAAATTAAACTTTTCATTTGGTTATCCGTGGAAAAAAAATTATTACATGGGATAATTTACACTCTAAAGGTTTGGAAGGTCCTAGCATCTTCCATCTATGTACAAAGGATCCAGAGACAATAAAATATCTATTTGTCAATTGCACATTTACTCAGTAGGTATGGTACATAATTCTAATTGGGATAAACATAAGAAAAGTATGGAAATTGGTTAAAGAAGAAGCCTGAGTATCCTACTCTTCCCTCCTTTATTAGTTGGAAAGTTTGGTTGGAACGTAACAAGGTAATATTTGAAAATGGGAATCCTTGTGTCTATTCTATTGTTTTCAAGTCTCTTGGAGGTTTCAATAGACTTCCAATTTTTCAGAAGGCACCTTCTACTTGGCCCAATTTGCCTCCTCTCCAAGTTGTGGCTATAGTGGGATGGTTTGATGGAGAAAAACACCCAAATGGTTAGCAAAGGGGTGTAGGGGGAATGATTAGGATCAATGAACAAACTGCTTATAAATGGACTTTCAATTGTGGTGCGGGCACTAATACTAGGGACACATTATTAGGTGTCTAGGAAACGCTGACACTGGCTTCTCGGTTGCATATTATTGACATCCAGGTATTTGGAGACTCAATAATAGTAATTGACAGGTTAAATTTCAAAGGGAAACTGTAGGTAATTTCCCTAGATTGTTGGAAGGAAAGAATCATAGACCTCACCAAAATCTTCAGAGCAATCATATTTTCTCACATTTATCGAGAATTAAATAGGGAGGAGGACTTACTTTAAAACAAGGCACTACAACAACAAGAAGGAAAAATCACTTATAATCAATGGGAAGAAGGAAATGAGGGTCCTACTCAGTTTATTAATCTATATTAGATCAACTGTGAAGTTAATATTTAGCAATTATCAGAATAGAATATGAAAATCCTACAGAGACAGTTTCTCTTTTTTGTATACACTTATTTTATAATTAAGTGTGAAAAGTGGCTGGACAAAGTATTTTTTTTTTCCTGTAAGGACTGTCTTTCCTTCAGCAGTCAACATGCTAGCTTGTGTTTTGTCATCATATCAATTCCATCAGGGACAATGATAGTATGTAGATTTTCTTTTATTTTGGACAAATTTTGTCTCTAGTATGTACACATTTATATATCAATATAATGAGTAATTTTCTGTTGAAAAAAAATGAGTTCTTAAAAGTAGAGGCTCTCCCTTCAAATTATTTTTTCTCTCCCTTAGCAATAAAAGTTTTTTAAAAGGCTTATACATGGAAGTGAGCTCATTATTATTATTATTTTTTAAGTTTTTTCAAAATACTATTCATGCAATAGTAAGGGTTAAAAAAAAAAGATTTTACAAGGAAGAGAGTTCATTCTCCTTTTATAAAAAAAAGGGGTTTTCAAATACTACTTATGCAATAGTAATGGTTTTTAAAAAGGCTTTTATAAAGAAATAAGATTTTAAAGTGGTTATAAACCAGCTCTATGAAAAACAATGATCGTTCACTTTTAAGTGGTTATAAGTGAGATTTCAAAAGCAACGACTCTCCTTTTAACAATAAAGAGATTTTAAAAAGGTTTTTATAAAGAAGTGAGTTCATTTTCCTTTAAAAAAATTGGATTTTCAAAATACTACTTTTACAATAGTGTGTTTTCTCTTGTCAAACAAGTTGATATACATATATCATATTATTATTACAAGTTTCCAAGATTAATTATAAAGAAGAAGGTTAAACATTCTATGTTTTATATTTCTTCTAGTTTCTCATCATTGAAATCTGACCAGATATATTTGCCAAAATTGCAATTTTCGAATTGATGAAATCAAATGTATAAATTGATTCATCACCCATGCATACCCCTATTTCAACCAAATTGTGCAATGCTAACATCTGATATATGTGATCCCATCGATCCAAATGGTTCTTACCGACTTCCCTTTCCGCTATTTTCAACATTTGGAAAAGGACCAATTTGTAGTGTATTTAGACTACAACCTCCATAAATCTATGATAAACACCCAAATAAAGCTTCACAAGTCACTTTTATTCAGATATTGAAATCAAGGTTTTTTTTAAAGGAAGATTTATATTTTCAACTCATGCATGTGTGGGATAGTCATAATGAGAGAAAACAAAAAATTATGTATAATTGTCGATGAAAAGCACATGTGAGTTTCTTCAAAAGGTTAATTCTCCTTGAATAAGCCACAAATTTGAAATCTATAAAACCCCCACTTTAGATTTTGAGCTGTAAAATATAATGATGGTCTTCTTTCAAACCGATATGGACTATAGAAGTGAGGGTGGATTTTTTATTTATTTAAGAAGGAAGCACTCCTCTATTCTTCTTTCTAGAAGAAAATATCAAATCGATGTTCTTGTTGTTGCTATAAGGGTGGTCTACAATGTAAGAGATCATCCAAGGCATTAAAGAGTGCCAATATCTACATGAGAGAAGCATGGATGTGAGAGAGGGTCATGGAGATACTTATGAGAGAAGAGGGCTCCATGAACCATGAAATATGACCAAGGTGACTGACCAACAAGGAAATGCTTGATTCCAATCTGCAACAAAAAAGGAATCCATATACCGGTGGGTTATCTCAGTCAATTTAAATAGGTTGTTTAGTGGGGGAGTTCACTGTGATGTCCCTAGTTCTAGTATAGCTAAGGTTCAATTCTATTAAGGTCCCTCTAGGTTACCAATCACTATTATGGTTTGCAATTGAGCTACCTGATACATAATAAACTAGGGAAAATAGATAACTAAATATCTATGTCAAAACTCAAACATTCATTTAGAAAATAACAACCTTGAATCTTATAGGATTGTTGGATACAAAAGGAGGGTTGATCATATTTGAATTACTCTTCCCTCTATTTTAATATTAAATTATACTACAAATGTCCACTACTCTAGATATGCCGCATTAATGCACTCCACTTCTTTGTGTCTTAGTTATCATACCAATTCCTCCCTGTTTAAAGTTAGAAGTGTCTCTACTTATGAAACTAGATGAGAAAAGTGAGTAGCAAAAATGTCCTCTAAAAACCACTAAGCTTTTATAGGTAGTTTTCCCTTACAACACATGAGATAGGGATGGATGATTCCATGGATAAAAAAATTGAGAAATAGTGTGTGATTCACTGTAGTGGGGTGTTGCATGGAAAATAAAATCAAATATTATTGTTTCCATTCCTCAAAAGTAGGTACGCGGACGTCAAAAAGATACTAGATTAAGGTAGGTAGGTGACTAAGGAGGATAGGAACTTGATTGTTGAACCCTATCATAATTAGTAGATGCCATTATTGTATATAGGATGTCCCTTTAAAGTGGAAATCATTCAAGAGATAGGATTGAAAATGGATGACAAGTAAAGGTTGATGATCTATATGTAGTATTTTTTCTTTCCCCAACCAATAATGATGCCAAATCCATACTAAGGCATAGAATGAATTGGCATACACACTATACTAAAGTGTGGTAGAAAATAAACATGTCAACAATATGGGACATGGTTGCCTCCTTTTTGGAGTATGGCCTCACTGGAAAAAGGAGAAGCATCACACTCTATCATAAAGGGATACTAGAAGGCTTGAAGATGAAGGACTAGTATGGAACATAGGATATCCTAGAGGTCATGGAATGTAGTTTTTTCTAGATCCCAATCAAAGAGCTTGAAATGTGATTTGTGATAAAATCAAATGTCCTCAATAAAATTCTTAATCTCTATTGCAGAATGAAGTGAAGGCTAGTCCAATAGTGCCTTGGCATTATGAGGTTTAAGTTGAATACCCTTGGGTAAAATTAAAGATCCCATAGAAGAGACTAATTGTTGGTAAAACACAAACTTATGAAGGTTACCTTGAAGCTTGCTGGGATGTAAAATATCAAGAATTTGATGCAAACAGGGGACATGTTCTACCGAAATATTATTGCATATTAAAATGTCATATAGATAAATAATGACCAATCATCTTTCATTTGACTCCTGTTGAGGGATACTAAATGCAAGTTATCCAACAAGTGAGGAGTTGGGATAGATCATGCCTTCATTTAGAAATGCCTAAATTGTTTTTTCAATTGTTGTGTTCTTAGCAAAGCCCATACAATAAACATGAGTAGTGAGAAGGGAAGTGTCCAAGATTAGAATGAGGTTATGTTCAATACTATGGGAAGGTTTCAATGTATTGGGTTATTTAAATGCCTCATGGTACTTGGTGAGGGGAGGGACCAAGTTTATTGGTGGAGGATAAGGCTTAACAGGTTGGGGTTCTCATATGATACATAGATGGAATCATTTATGAAGGGAAATTTGATATATCACGTCATCACTTGAGAGGGTTTTAGGTGTGGACACAACAGGGGGAATACAAGTGATATTTATGATTATCTGTAGTGAGTATGAGTTTGTGGAAGAATCATATTTAGTGAATCATGCATACTGGTAAGAAATCCCTAGCAACAACTTAACAAAATCTAGAGGGGTGATGTCACATATAAAAATAAGGATTGATCCCCTTCTTTGGCCCAACTGAGATAGTAAGGGTGAAGGTGAGGAGTGACCTACATAACCAACTTTTAGTTAAGGGTAGCGGTTACCAAATTATTTTGGTTTCCATTGTCCATGAATAGTTGTACCATGCAATATTTCAATTGGAAATTATGAGTAAATAGGGAGGCATGTGCTATAGGATTCAAGATGAGATTAGGATCAGGGGTGGTAGGATGGGGTACATCAATGATATATTCAGAAGGCATGCTTCCATGAAGAATAATTCTTTAGCCAATCATGGGTCATGAATGGCATCACAATTAATTGTGTTGTGAGAGGTGATTTGTGATAGTTGTAGTATTGATCTATGGGTATTGGGGATGTGGAAGCCATAGGGGGTGTCATGAGAGTGGGGGAGGGTCAAGAAGGAGAATGGAAGGTAACTAGATGTTTACCAAATTTATTTTCGACAGTAAGAGCATTTTGAAAGGCCATGGAAATAGATGCATTATGCACGAAATAAACTTAATGACAGAAAACAGGGAATAAACTAGAATTGAATTTAATGATAAGTATATTTCCTAGATTAGAGATAGAAAGATGCACTTGGAGATTTTATAAAACACCAATGTATTGTTAGATGTTTTGGTTGGTAGATTTCTTGATTTGAATCCACTGTTCCCATAAATAATCCACATAGCCTATCAGATAAAACCATTCTTGGAGGGTTGTGTAAAAGGTATTATATCTATGGAAAACACTAAGAAAACGATCAAAATAAATCACAGATCCCTCCCTCTTAGGATTGGGATTTTTTTAACTTTGATTCCCCTTGATGTAGAGAGGAAAAAACCCCTCTTCAAATCAAAATTACACAACATAAATCTTTTACCATTTGCTCTAAAATTACTATGGATTATGGCCACACATTCTTCACTCTCTTTAAGCTTGAAAATAAATTGCTAATGTAATTGTTACTCGCTCAGGGGTGACAAATTTCAGAGGTGTGCTCACAAGCATTTCATGTTGTTGCTTGCATGATATTTCATGCTTGTATTTTCCAGACCTAGAAAAAGTTTATCTTGATCTCCATTAGATGTATGATCATGCTAGATCAACTGTGGTATAGATCATTGTCCTCCCCCACTCAGATGAAATATTTCATTATGAATGGTACAATATTTTTTCAACATGTTTTATCTTGATATCTTATGTATCGATGCTTATTTAGATGCGATGCTATAAATTCCTAGTTAGTCATGAAAGTGGTAAATACTTAAAGACATCAGATAACACTTCATAACATGCACAGTTTTATTATTTACCTCATTACACCTTGGGGATTTTTTTTTTTTTTTAGAAGTGTGTCATTTCTAGGGTCAATTTGTACTACTAGGTACTTATCCTAGATAGCATTGTCCACATCCTAACAATGCTAAATATTTTCCACCTTCCTTGTATCATTTATTCCACCCATATACAAATATTCTATCCTGATCATGCATGATTTCTCAAAGGTCAAAAGAAAAGGTATAAATGATAAAAATACTAAATTAATAAAGCCAAAAAGGCTAGAGGTGAAGAGCTAATTAAAATCCAGAAATAAAATCTTGAGCAATGCCACCTCTCTATGAGATTAATGCCCCTAGTCCCTAGATTGTCTATGAATATCTAAAGAAAAAAGGACTTTTAGATAAACTAAACACTTAAAGAAAATGCATAAAGGGGTAGTAAGAAATAATGTTGAGGATAGGTAACTTAATGTTAATCTCCCTCTTGAAGGTTGTTGCATAAAACCCTAGCTCGAATAATCTAGATGAACAAATAAATAAAAAAATATCTATGCATGTATAATAATTTTAGGAACATCAAATGAAGTTCTTTCCATTCCATTTCATCATTATTATTCATATTTTACCTATATTTCACCTAGGTACTTGGGGAGTTGTTGGAATATGTTATCAGCATAACAATTTTCTTTTGATGGAATCCAAGTATTGAATTTTGGTGAGGAGCTACATCGGTGTGGAGGTGCAATAGTTTGGAGGACCAGGTCACATATAGCGGAGAAATGAAAATGATGGGGCACGATGGGCCATATATCTTGAGCAGCCCAGATCGACGGTCATGAGACATATTAGGAGAGGAAATAACGCGAAGGTTAAGCACTAGAGAGCGGGCCAGGGAAAATACTGCGGTTTCAGCCCGCAGACACGTGGTGCCACCAGAGGCCTATTGGGGAGAAAAGCGGTCTACCCAAAACTGATTTTCCTCAACCTCGATATCAAAAAGCGCATATAAAAGGAGGGCTCGGTCATTATTTTATGATATTTTAAATCTTTTGAACGTTTAAAAATTGGCGCAAATGCTCCATTGAACTGAAGCTCAAAAGTGAACCAGACTCGCACATTCTTTGCTAATTCATAGGTATTTTTCATCATGGCCATGAATCCTATCATTTTATCTGTAAAAGAGCAAGATCCCGCCTCTAAAGAAGAAGCCCTAATTGACAAGGACTCCAATATATTTGACACAGAAATAACTGTCTCACCCATTTCTGTATCTAGAGACAATTTATTAGACAATATCGGGAAATGAATACCCTTCCTTGAAGCAGCCCAAGCATCCATAACCCCTTACGCCATTGAAGTCACATTCCATTTCCCAGAGTTCATAAGCTGGCGTGCAGAACAATATTCGCAGGAATAAAAGGTCATTTTAAATAAGTTAGGGTTAGAGGTCTTGTGCAAAATAGATAGCCTGTAAATTCGACAAACTCTCGATACACTAGATTCTTCCCCCGCAGTGTCAGAGCCCTTCGAGGAAGAGAAAATAATCACAGTTTATAGAGAGTGCCCCCTGAGGTCAAAACCCTATTTTTGCAGACCATTGTTAAACCCGAACATCATTATAAGAATCTATCATTTCCTATGGATGTAAGTGTCATGATTATGGAGGTCCAGTGGGCCTGTTCCATACTGAGTCATATTTTAGGATTAGATAATGAAAAATTTGTATTAGAGGTCATGTTGGGTTTTCTATTGACCTTTTTTCAGTCAGAGTMTATTCAGTTMGTTCGTATCAGATTTTAATATTTCATCGCCGATAATGTGCACAAACAGTTGGTAAATTTCCAATGATTGAGACACTTMAGGTATTACATGCATTTGTTGAGAATGTTCTTGGAAAAAAKTATGAAAGAATTCCTTGAAGCTACATTCATCTCGACTAAATGCAAAAGGATCACAATGCTTATTTTTATAAATAAGATCATGTCTAGGGTTTATAGCCTAATCTTCAGCACAGTCCTGCCAAGGGTTTTGGAAGAAATGAAAAKCTCTTTACAACCCAATYCAGAGAACATGGTAGGAKATTGGATGTTGTTCATGCATTCTACTATAATTTGGGAATATGGTTATGAAGAGAGACCTTACCTTTTACCTGTCTTCTTGATTCCCAGAGTCTTTTCCCTAGAGTTCATCAGACAAAGGATCATTTCAGAAATGAAGCATTTTCTGAAAATGCACAATGCATCTAACTTAAAGTTTCCTTTCACAATAGGACCCTTTGTGGTAAAGACTAGGTTCTATTTTCCTTAGATCCAGGCTAAGCTCAATGAATTTGGGTTTACACAGTTACAAGGGAGGAAATATTATCCACACCAGGTCATATCTAAAAGAAGACTAATGAGAAAACAAGGCCCCTATGAGCATGAGCATGTTGAAGGATTTGATAAACTGGAAAATATGGAAACCTGTGCAGATATGGAAGTCATTTTGCACCCTGATCAGACACTACAAATAGAGTCAACCCCGCAGCATATCCAGACACAGAAAAATTATCCAAGGTTGATTATTAAAGCTCCAAAGATGAGTGTTTATAACCAGAGGAGCAGTTCAAAGGCCTTGGGTGCCAATAGTCAGCAAAATGTTCCCAAGAAAGTGAAAATCATACGGACTCGAGAGATAGTAAACCTGGAAGAGGAAGATCCCAAAGAGAAAATGAGCATGGAGATGGTGGAGAGCGGAACTGAAAATGAAGAAGCTAATACAGAGAGCATGCCATAGGGTGAAAACATCTCAAGAGATTTCAGCAATAAGAAACATGTCTTTAGTAAGGCACCTGGAGCGGTCTACCAATCCAACAAATTTTTGGCAAACCAATACATTGTGAAATGAAATATGGCCATGAGTGAAATTAGATATTTGTTACCTAAAGTAGAAAGGATCTCCCAACACAAGTCTTCCTTGTTCTCAGTTAGGTATGTAGAAAGGAAAACATTTAACATAGCGGTGACAGATGAGGATAAAGTGTCTGAAATCAAGATGCATTATGAAAATATCGGTGCCCCAGATAAGGTAAAATTCCACAGAAATGCTAGTGACATGTTATATTCAAACTACATGATTCTGAGTTTGAAGGTTTCAAGTTTGAAAACACATGCACTTAAAATAGATGGACAATTGAAGCATGAAAAAGCATCCAATAGAGCCTAACAGACATAGGTCAAAATATTGGAATTTGAAGGCCCTAAGGGGTAAAAGATTCCGTATATGAGAAAGAGAAGATGATCCAAAGCCTGAAGAAGAAGCTGAAAAATGTCTGCTACAAAACATCCACAGACAATAGAGCTGGCCGCTCTAGAGCAAGAAAATGAGACATTTAGATAGGAAGCGCTAAATTATAATGCCAAAATATTGTAGCTGGAAAATGAAAAGGAGAGTTGGTCACAAGGACAGGTAGTAACATCAGACGTAGCTATTGTTGTACCTTCTGCTATAGAAATTGAGCCTAACGCTGATGGACTGGTTCAAGCTATGTCCCAAGTTAGCCTGAAGGAAGGGAAAATCAAGAATCTTAGAGGATATATAGAAAGGCTGCAACATGAAATGAAAATTAGGAATGAGAATATGGCCTAGTTCCAAAAGGAAAATCAAGAATTGCAGGAAAGAGTGAGCAAATTGAAAATGAGGTTGAAAGGTAAAGGAATTTTGCAGGGAGATAAACATGTAATCTGGGACTCTATCACTGTTGAGGCCGCCAAATTCAGGGTATACCTGAATTTCATAAATGAAAAAGACAACATGGTTTTCACTGCCCGAAGCAGGTATACAGTTGTAGATGAAACATTGGCGAAAAAACCCTCAGAATGAACCCAAAACGCTATAAATTTTCTTAATTCTGTTCCTACCCCTGATCTCCTGACCATTGGGATCAAAGACATGATTGCACTAATCATTTGGGCTAGGAGGATCATCGCTAAACACAATTTTCTCAAGTCAGTTCAAACCAAAGCCGTGCGGATGGAGCAGAGTATACAAGAATTTAAGGACAAATTTGAACATAGATGATTTTAGGGGATAAATTTCACTCATGGGATAATTTTCCATGGTTTTTCCCAAGAAAAGATTCTCCATTCTAAAAAATATTTCTCCCAAATTCTATAGGATAAAATTATTTTACCTTAAAAATTGTCAAACTTTTATACAAACTATATAAAATCCTTAGAAATCTGAATATTTTTACAAAAATATCGCCAAACATTTATAGTTGGCACATGAAGGATTAATAAGATTTGGCAAGGTTTATAAATTTTAAAATAAATTTCCATCCTTAAAATCATCCCTGCATTTGAACAATTGTTTGTCAAGGGCCTCCCCCCATTTTGGGATGGAAAAGGAAAATTATATGACCCAGAACAATACAACTCCCTCCTCACACAGTGCATAATGGATCATTCTAAGTTTGACGGTTTGGAAGAAAACTTTAAGGGACCAAGTTTGGTGGAAGATCTGACCACATATTTTGAGATTTTAAATCATTTTAAGACAGTGAAGATCAGGCTTCCGACTATGTCTTACGCTGCTTGCTTTGATCTGGAGCAACTTTATAAATAACCCCCAAAAACAAACTAAATCTAGCCACTGATTGCCAAAGAAATATCAAGTGACAAGAGAGATCCCTCTTTGAGTTGAGAAGGCTAGTGCCCATCTCTAAAGTAGGTTGAAACAATTACCTCTATTGTTTGTCTATCAACCAGACAAAATTTACAGAGAGCTAACATTCTGGCACCGTTGCCGGGGACGAAGTTGATAAATCTTCCCTGGGAAAAATGACTTAAAGTTTTAGTTTGATACATGAGGGTGAAAGTGGATCAATTACCTCATTGGATGAAATTATTTTTTCCCTGGCGACTCCATTACCAAAAGACCAGTTGCACCAAATAGTGTGAGCTAGAAGCCTTGGCTCCTAAGAGAATTCAGACCAGAAGCAACCCATACCCAGAAGCTACAATCCCTATGTCTGACCCTGAAAAGCTTGTACATAAAAGAAAATAAAATCCAGTAACCCCATTATTGCGTCTAGACCAATATCTGTCCTTACCCAAGGATGGAGTAATAAGCATTGAAGACATTGAGTTTGATGTGAAATTTGAGAAAGCTCTATTCAAAACTAAGTCTGAATCTTGTTTAAGCGAGACCATCTTTGATGAAAAGAGATTCCAAGATTTTATTTTAGCCATATCTACTAGGCCTATAGTGATCCCCGCTCATAACCAACAGGCACTCTGACCCCTCACAACAACCATGGCAGCTATATTTTCTCCCCTCATACTGCCTACTCAACTACATGATTTACCTCAAGATTATAACCTAAGGATCAAATTATATGATGCTGAAGGCAACATATCATCCCGTAAGCATCTAGAATGGTTTAATGAATTCATAGACTTAGAAGAAGTGGAATTTGAAGATGTGAAAATGAGGTTGTTTACACAAAGTCTTGCAGGAGAAGTGAGGAAGTGGTTCAGAGCCCTTCCAACAACTAGTATTGTAGATTTTGAATCCTTTGAAACCAACTTCCTTGCAAAATGGGGAGACAAGAAAAATCCCCTTCAGTTGTTGACCGAGTATAACAACATGAAGAGATCACCTGACGAAACAGTGCTGGAGTTTTCAACCAGATTCATGAAGGTCTATAATTTGATTCCTGTTGAGGTAACCCCCCCCCAATAAATCTTCTCATCTCAGATGTGTTGATTCTTTTGAAAGTGATTTTTATTTATTATTAAGAGTAAAAAGATCTACTACCTTGGATGATATGATGACTGATGCCATAGAAGTCAAAGCGAACCAAATGGATTCAGGAAATATAAAATCTAACTCTAGCATGGACATGAACAAAACTCAGGATAAGTCACAACCTTCAACCTCACAAACATCAGAAGAAAGGTTTAAAACGATGATGAGAACCATGGAGAGAATGATGGAAAGAATGACCCTGGATAATAGGTCTAACCCCAGAGAACAACCTAAAGCCCCACTCAGAAATCTGAGGAGACAAACAATCCCACAAATTAGACAAAGAGAACAAAGAAATCATGGGAATCAAGCAAATCAAGCATATCAAAGAAATCAAGGGAATGAGGGAAATCAGGCGAATCAGGGGAATCAAGGAAATCAGGGAGATCAAAAAATAAGGCTTCCTTTCCAAAATAATTATGTGAATGAGAATTATGAGGGATATTTTGAGGACAACATGGATTTCTGTGATGATAAAGAAACATAGGTGTTTTTGACCAAAGAAGAACATGACCAGTTCATGGATGTGAGTGAAATATTTTTGCAAGATGATGAGGAAAGGTTATCACTAGAAAGGGACGATTACCAAGCAAGATTGCAATATTCCATCATGCAATTCCAAAGACAATACAATCTTTGAAATCAGAGAGTTCCTGAAAACCTCCCAAAGGGGAATCCTTCAAAAGGAAATCCTCCAAAAGGAAACCTCACCAAAGAAGCTCAAAGTAACATACCTTCTCCAAGTCAGGCCAAAAAAGATTCGGATGCAAAAGACTCTGTTGCAAAGGATTCTGCTGCAAAGGGTACTGTAGACAAAGGAAAGCATAAAGAAGATCCTCAAAAGAAAATATTAGAAGTGAGGAAAGAAGTGGTCACCAAAGAGGTAGAGAAGACCTCATCCTCCTTTAATTTTGAAAGTGAGATGGCCAAGATCAAAATTTCTGTGCCATTTAATGAATTAATCAAGAATATAAAGTAAAGAAATTAGATCATCAAGATGCTTAATATGGAACAAACCTCTGATACCCTGAACATACAAGATGATCACCCAACCATCTTATTTGGGCCAAGAGTAGAAGAAAGTAGTGATAATGAAGAAGTTTCCCCTTTTTATGTCATCTTGAAAATTCATGACATGACTCTGCACAATGCCATGTTGGACTTGGGAGCATCTCATAACCTAATGCCCAAGGTGGTCATGGACCAACTAGGTATGGACATCACAAGGCCTTACAAAGACTTGTTTTCTTTTGATTCCAAGAAGGTGAAGTGCCTAGGTCTTATTAAATATTTGGTGGTATCTTTGGCACAAATCCCAACAAAGAATATGGTTATGGATGTAGTGGTTGCTGACATCCCTCCCAATTTTTGCATGTTGTTGTCAAGATCTTGGGCTGCAAAATTAAAGGGATGTGAGTGAAATCTTTTTTCAATATGAGGAGGAAAGGTTATCAGTAGAAAGGGACGATTACCAAGAAGGATTGTAATATTCCATCATGCAATTGCAAAGACAATACAATCTTCAAAATCAGAGAGTGCCTGAAAACCTCCCAAAGGGGAATCCTTCAAAAGGAAATCCTCCAAAGGGAAACCTCACCAAAGAAGCTCAAAGTAACATACCTTCTTCAAGTCAGCCCCAAAAAGATTTGGATGAAAAATACTCTGCTGCAAAGGGTACTGTAGACAAAGGAAAGCATAAAGAAGAGCCTCAAAAGAAAATATTAGAAGCGAGGAAAGAAGTGGTCACCAAAGAGGTAGAGAAGACCTCATCCTCCTTTAATTTTGAAAGTGATATGGCCAAGATCAAAATTTCTGTGCCATTTAATGAATTAATCAAGAATAGTGAATATAGAAATTAGATCATCAAGATGCTTAATATGGTACAAACCTTTGATACCCTGAACATACAAGATGATCACCCAACCATCTTATTTGGGCCAAGAGTAGAAGAAAGTAGTGATAATGAAGAATTTCCCCCTTTTTATGTCATCTTGAAAATTCATGACATGACTCTGCACAATTCCATGTTGGACTTGGGAGCATCTCATAACCTAATGCCCAAGGTGGTCATGGACCAACTAGGTCTGGACATCACAAGGCCTTACAAAGACTTGTTTTCTTTTGATTCTAGGAAGGTGAAGTGCCTAGGTCTTATTAAATATTTGGTGGTATCTTTGGCACAAATCCCAACAAAGAATATGGTTATGGATGTAGTGGTTGCTGACATCCATCCCAAGTTTGGCATGATGTTGTCAATATCTTGGGCTGAAAAATTAAAGGGAACCCTCTAGATGGACATGTCATACGCAACCATCCTTGTTTTTGGTAAGGACATAAGGTTGTATAGAGAAGTTTTGCTAAAATACATGGTCAACAATAAGTCACAACCAAGTAATCACCCCATCTACTCCGTGGAAATTGAGTTGGGATCTTATATTTTCTTCAATGACCTATGTTGTGAAGAGAAAGAACCAGAAATTGACATGGATGACAAAGAGAGATTTGATCAGTAGATTGAGGAATATTTAGAGCAATAGGATGACGTACAAGATCAGATATGGAATATGAGTTTTGATGGGGCTACCTATAGAGAGGGAGCAGGGACTGGCGTTTGGATCAATCACCCCAAAGGAGATTCGAAATTGTGTTCTTATAAACTTGTTTTTGAGTGAACACATAACATGGTAGAATATGAAGCACCAATATTGGGGTTACAAGTTTTGAAAGAATTGGGTTCCAAAATAATTGTTGTACATGGAGACTCTGAGCTAATTATAAATTGAATCAAAGGCATATACCAAGAAAAACATCTTGGACTGAGGGATTATAGGAACCCGGTACTAGAACTCCTTGAGAAATTTCCAGAATGTAATCTTTCAACAATTCCAAGAGAACAAAATTAGGTTGTTGATGCCTTGGCTATCTCAATAGAGATTTTCAAAGTTCCAATTTTCCCTGACAGAAGTTACAAGGTTGAGTTAAAGTACAGGCCAACAGTACCAGATAATATGAAGCACTGGCAAGTTTTTGAAGACGAAAAATAGATAGAAAGATTCCTCAACATGGAGAATGAATTTGAGAATTTGAATATTGATGATGAATAGTGTGATGATGAATACTATGATGATGAAGTGGATTCAACTTATTTCACAAAGGAGGGGTATTTCAAAAATCATATTGCAGGTAGAGATATCATTCAACTAAAGAGAAACATCATTCCCAAGGGTTTGGTCCCATTGGAGAAAATTTGATAACAATGATGTGGCCAGAAGTCCAAAGATTACAGTAAATGAAAGTGATGCGGAAGATTGCAATATTGGGACTCTAGAAGATCCAAAGATCATTAAGCTGTCTAGAACACTCAGCCTTGAAGTCAAGGAGAGGTATGTCAAATTAATGAAAGAATTCCCCGATGTTTTTTCTTGGAGCTATGTGTTAGTGTTTCATGGAAACCTACACAAGAGATCTAGCTAAAGCAAGTACAAACAAAACTTATCAAGAAAAGAAGAGTCTCAATATGGAAGAATGAGAAAATATATTCACACTACTCCAATGAGCTGATGATTGATACATAGATCATGATAAATATGATACAATGAATGAGTGGAATAAACTCATATATAGGGAAAAACATTCCATAATTAAGAAAAGAAATCAAGCAATTAGCTTTCCTTAGGAATGCATGCATGCATAATAGTGATGGTAACAATAGTGAGTCTAAAATAGAACTAGTCAGTTAACTCCCATTGAAATAGTCTGTCAAAAATAGAAATTGTTTCATGGAAACCTGCACAGAAGATCTAGCTAAAGCAAGTACAAACAAAGCTTTTTCACGAAAAGAAGAGAGTCTCAATATGGAAGAATGAGAAAATATATTCACACTACTCCAATGAGATGATGATTGATACATAGATCATGATCAATATGATACAATGAATGAGTGGAATACACTCATATATAGAGAAAAACATTCCATAATTAAGAAAATAAATCAAGTAGTTAGCTTTCCTTAGGAATGCATGCATGCATAATAGTGATGGTAAAAATAGAAAGTCTAAAATATAACTAGTCAGTTAACTCCCACTGAACTAGTGTGTCGAAAATATAAATTTCTCCAACACCCCCCCTAAACATCACTATGGAGTAAAAAATGAGTCCCGACTACTAGGCCATTTTAGGTACTCATGTACAATGCAACTAATGAATACTCAATAAAAACGAGGAAAGAGGGAAAACCATGTGGGAACAAACCCCCCCTCAAAAGATAATGTATCAAAAGAAGAAAATAATAGCTGCTATACAACTATGTTCTTCACTGCAAGACGATCCCGCAAAGTCTAAAACTTCTGCTCATTGAAAGTCTTCGTGAAGATGTATAAATATTTATGGATCTAATGAAGTCCTTTGGCAACTTGTCGGGCCTTGTACCTCTTGATCCTATGGACCCATCTGCACCTGAAAATATTCCTTTCTGGTGGATGTGGAACCATATTCCAAGTCTGGTTCTATAGGAGTGATTCATACTCCTTTTGCATGGCTACTTGACATAATGGATTTACCACAACCCTATTGTAGTTCTGCGGATCAGTAGATTGAACCATATAGCAATGCATGGGAATCACATGTTCTGAAGCTGAAAATACATGAGAAGGCTCCTCATGCTGAGATCGAGTCATCCTCAAATCCAATGGATTCCATGCATGGTTTCCTGCTGCCTGAAGTGTGGTCTGTGCCTTCTTGGGCATCTACTGAAGCTTCGGTACTGGCTTCTTATTTGGTTGTACTACTTGCATATTTCCATGTATAGAATCTGAGTGTATGGAATCATCTCTGATGTTTGAAACTGATGGAAGCACACGAGTATATGCATGTTGCACTTGAGGTGCATGCAAAGTATTATCCTTATGTGTAAGTAGAATAGAGGAGTCATCACCAAAAAACTTGGTGAATTTATACAACCTTGACTTGTGATCCAACTCACCAATTGCAATGATGGAATTTTCATGCATGTCAATTACTGAAACTGAATTTGATGTAAATTAAACCTTTTTACCTTTTTGAGTGATCTGATAAACTGAGAGCAGATTCATAGAAATCTTTGGAACATGTAGAACATTAAAAAAACTACCATTATGGAGTTCCACTCTCTCTTCTCCTGCTACTGCTACTGGAGTATCATCTCCCATGAGAATAGGAGGTCCAGAGCATGAACTCAAAGAAGTAAAAACTTCCTCTTTAGGTGCCATATGATGTGATGCACCATAATCTATAATCCATGAATCATATGAAGAATTAATTGCAACCAAAGAATGATGATTACCTTTCTTAGGCACATGGTCTTCTTCCTTCTTCTTCTTGGCTCCTTCAAGAATGAAGTCTCCAAGGTTATTCCTCTGAAGTACCTGTGTCATCAGATCGATTTGCTTCTTCATGCATGTGGATTATTCATGATTCGGTTTATTGAAATATGTGCACTTCTTTCCCTTCTTCTTCTTCCCTTTGGAATTTGAAGAATCTTTGGAACCTAAAGAATCCTTGAAGGGTTTGGAATATCCCTCCTTCTTTGACTCTGGATGTAATAACTCCTTTCGTTTCTTCTTTGATTTCTGATTGTATGACCCTTTTCCATCATGCATGGTGAGTGCATGTGCTTTGGTATCTTTCATGAGGCCCATATGTATGTGTTTTGTCTGCTCTTGTGTAAGAGACTCAAGGAACTGAGCCAACATAGGCATTTTCCAATTTGTTCCAAAAAGACATCTGCCAGAATGGAAATTGGAGACATATACAATGTATTATGGTCCTAGCTTGGCCAAGATTGTTAGAATAAGTTGTTTCTCTTGTGTAGACTTGTAAATACCACATTCACCCAAGCTCAAAATCAAAGATTTAAATTTAGTAAATATATCTTGCATATTATCAAAACTTTTAGGGTCTAAGGTATTCAACTATACCTCAAGCATATGACCACACATCTCATCCTGCTTTCCAAAGAGTCCTTCCAAGGTGGTTCAGATCTTGTTTGGAGTCTTGCATGTGGAAACATGAAACCATAAATCAGTGGAGATTAACTCAAGAAGTAGTCTTGTGGCCTCATCCTTACGATTCACCCATCTGGTTTTCTCAAGCGCTGATGTAGGTTCTGTTTCTATCGCCATCGTCAAATTATATAGTCCTTTTCTTTTGAGTTGGAATGTGGCCTTAGGATTCCATTCAAAATAGTTGTATAGTGTGAGGATTATCACCAAACTTGATTGAATAAGTTTCATCATCTCCATCCGAACTATTGATTTTGAAAAGATCTTGAAAACCCAGATCATGGATTCCGATATATGATTAACGGTTCTATGGCATACACATATATGATAAAATAACTATATTTCCTAAAATATGATGTGGGTTTTGGATATTTTTTGTGAGCATGAGCCTCCCTATGTTATATGTCTCTGGTAAAAATTTCAGCCTGACCCAGATCACAGATTTTGAGATATGGCTATTTTACTACATAAACCCTAATTTTTAGAGGCTGTTGAATCGTCACACCCTTAAAGAAGGCTACAGTGTGGTGATGTTAAATAGTCACACTCTATAGTAGGATTCAAGTGTAGCGATTGTGAAAACACTCAATCGTCTCATCCCAGATGAAGAAAACAGTGCGGCGGTGCCGCACATGGGCTGTGTATAGGCTGTGGTGATGTTGGGAAAAATAAATTTTTGTAAGTTTGAGAGTGATCGTCGCACCCTTCGACAGGGATAGACCGTGATGATTCCAATCGTCACACCTTTCGATAGGGATAGGCTGCAGTGACTGAAAAATCTAGGTTTACTCAAGGACTCTTTCTCTCTTCTCTAGCTTGTCTGGGTTGCTTCAAGTAGCTCTACTCTGATGCCATGTCAATGTTTCATGAAAACCTACACAGGAGATCTAGCTAAAGCAAGTACAAACAAAGCTTATCAAGAAAAGAAGAGAGTTTCAATATGGAATAATGAGAAAATATATTCACACTACTCCAATGAGCTGATGATTGATACATAGATCATGATCAATATGATACAATGAATGAGTGGAATACACTCATTTATAGGGAAAAACATTCCATAATTAAGAAAAACAATCAAGCAGTTAGCTTTCCTTAGGAATGCATACATGCATAACAATGATGGTAGGAATAAAAAGTCTAAAATAGAACTAGTCAGTTAACTCCCACTGAACTAGTGTGTCGAAAATATAAATTTCTCCAACACTATGATGAGCTGAAAGTCTATGATACAAGTATAATCCAACATATTATCCCAATAAAGGAAGATTACAAACCATTCAAACATAAATTGAGAAGGATAAACCCTTTGTTGTTACCCTCGATAGAGAAAGAAGTAAAGAAACTATTTGAAGCCAAAATCATAGTGTCCCTGAGATTTTCCAAATGGGTGGAAAATCTAGTTTCGGTCAGAAAAAAGAGTGGAGAAATTAGGTTGTGTGTGGATTTCAGGAATCTAAACAAAGTATCTCTAAAATAAAATTACCCACTTCCTAATATGGATCATATTTTATAGAAGGTGGTGGGTTCTCAGAAAATGTCAATGTTAGATGGCTTCTCTAGATACAATCAGATTATGGTGCACCCTGACAATCAGGAAAAGATGATGTTTAACACACCATGGGAAACATTCATGTATGCCAAGATGCCTTTTGGGCTTATGAATGCAGTGGCAATGTTTCAAAGAGCTATGGACATAGATTTTGCTGATGAAAAAGACAAATTCATTGTTGTCTACCTTGATGACATTTATGTGTATTCTGCCTTAGATGAGGAACACCTCAAGCACCTTAGAAGGGCGTTTCAAAAGTGTAGAAAGTTTAGAATCTCGTTAAATACTAATAATTCAAATTTCTCCATGGAAGAAGGAAAGTTGTTGGGTCACATTTCAAAAGAAGGGATAAAGGTAGACCCCAACAGAGTTGAGGGGATCTTGAAAATTGGCATACCCAGAAGTAAAAATGAGGTACAATCTTTCCTGGGCAAAGTGAACTTTCTGATAAGATTTATCCCTAATTTGGATGAAATCATAAAACATATTACCAACATGCTCAAGAAGGGAAATTAAATAAAGTGGATTCCTGAGGCCATAAAATATCTTGAAGACATCAAGGTGGCATTGACCAAGGCTCCTGTACTGGCCAGTCCTAATTTTGAAAAGAATTTCATATTGTTCTCTTTTGCCTTATAACACACAATTGTGGGTGTTTTACTCTAGAAGGATGACCAAATTTTTTAGAATCCCATAGCATATTACATCAAGACATTGAGGGATGCTCCTTTTAAGTATGACATCATGGAGAAGCAAGCATATGATTTAGTCAAGGCATTGAAAGAATTCAGATTTTACAACCTACATTCCTATACTACTGCTTATGTACCCAATATCTCAGTGAAAGACATCTTAACCCAGCCTGATCCTGAAGGAAAGAGAGGTAAATGGATAATAGTGCTACTAGAATATGACCATGATATCAAACCCACTAAGTTGATCAAGGGACAGGGGCTTGCGAAGCTGATGGAACGGACAAATTGTGAACTATTAGGAATAAATTTCATTGCAGACCTATCAAAAGGTGCAGAAGAAGAAAAGACTCCTCAAATATCCCATAAATTTCTTGATTCCACATGGTATGCAAATATCATCTTTGTGTTTAAAAATTTGTAGGCTCCCCCTGAATTTAGTAAAAAAAAGGCCAGATTCTTAAAATTGAAAGCAACAAAATTTTGCATAGTGACTCAATCTCTATATTGGAAAGATCCAGGAGGAATTTTATTGAGTTGTTTGATAGAAGAAGAAGCAGGAAGGAGCATCAGAGAGCTCCATAAGGGTGACTGCGGGGGTCATCATTATTGGAAGACAACCATGCATAAGATTTTGAGGGTTGGGTTCTATTGGCCTAGAATTTTCTCCGATGTCTATAAAGAGGTTTCAAAATGCCATGAATGCCAGATCTTCGATGGGAAGGGAAAGTTATAGCCCTTGCCTCTAAATCCCATTTCAGTGGAAGTTCCTTTCAGATAGTGGGGACTTCATTTTATAGGGGAAATGCACCCATAGTCCTCAGCCCAACACAAGTGGATTTTGACAACAACAATCTATTTCACTAGGCAGACAACAAATGATGCTATCATCCAATTTTTAGAAGACAATATTCTATCCAGGTTCGGATGCCTGATCAAGATCATAACGAACAATGCAACGACTTTTAGGTCCAATAAAATAGAGAAATTCTGCACTAATTACAATATCACCCTTGGTCATTCTACATCATACTACCCTCAAGGAAATGGATTGGTTGAGTCCTCGAATAAAAGCTTAGTCATAATCATCAAGAAAATGCTGCAAGAAAATAAAAAGGCCCAACACAAAAAGCTCATCCACGCACTGTGGTCTGACATGATTACCCCTAAGAGATCCATAGACACATCCCCTTTCTAGATCGTCTATGGTATGGAGGAAATTTTTCCTACTGCATTAGGATTGCCAGTGATGAAGCTGCTACAGGAGAAAGATGCAAAAAAAGATGCCACTCAAAGAGGAAAGGATGAACTGATCAGTGTCCAACAAACCAGAGAAAAGGATTTCAATAATGCTCAGCTACGTCAAGATAATATCAAAGAGGATTTCGACAGGTGTACCAAGGTAGATGACTTCAAACTAGGAGACTTAGTATTGAAATGGGACACCAGAAATGGAGATAAGGGAAAGCATGTGAAGTTTGATCATCTGTGGTTGGGACCATTTGAAATTGCATCATAACATTGAAGTAATGCCTACATACTACAGGAGAGAAATGGAGATTTCGTTGGAGGAGGGATTGTGAATGGCAGGTTCCTTAAGCATTATATCGTTTAAACATCATCACCCCTTACATTCATTGTACATAATCGTTTTGTGTTTTTCTTTTTGCATGAAGAAGTTGGAATAAAAGCAGCATAGTTGAAGCCTGAGGTGAAGGCCCTGAGCTGTGCTGGATCGATTTTGAGTTTTTTGAATAATGGTTGGTGGATTCAAACTACAAGAATAAGTCACTACCCAATGGATAGGCACTTGGTCTACCATTATTTGCTACCTCGAAGAAGGATAACATCCCCATTTGGAGCCTATGTTATCACCATAACAATTTTCTTTTGATGGAATCCAAGTATAGAAATTGGCGAGGAGCTACATCGGTGTGGAGGCACAATAGTTTGGAGGACTAGGTCACATATAGTGGAGAAAGGGATAAACATAGCAGAGATGTGGAAATGATGGGGCCCAATGGGCCATAGATCTTGAGCAGCCCATATTGACGGTCAGGAGACATATCGAGCGAGGAACTAACATGATGGTTAAGCACTAGAGAGAGGGCCGGGGAAAATACCGTGGTTTTAGACCATAAACATGTAGTGCCACCAGAGGCATATCGAGGAGAAAAGCGGTCTACTCGAAACCGCTTTGCCTCGCCCCCGATATCGAAAAGTGCATATAAAAGGAGGGCCCCGGTCATTATTTTATGATATTTCAAATCTTTTAAACGTTTAAAAATTGGTTCAAATGCTCTGTCGAAATGAAGCTCAGCAGTGAACCAGACTTGCACATTCTCCGCTAATTCACAGGTATTTTTTATCATGGCCATGAATCCTGTCATTTTATCCATAACAGAGCAAGATCCCACCTCTAAAGAAAAATCCCTAATTGACAGGGACTCCGATATATTTGACACAGAAATAACCATCTCACCCATTTATGTATCCAGAGTGAATTTGTTAGACAATATCGGGAAACAAATACCCTTCCTCGAAGAGGCCCAAGCATCCATAACCCCTTACGCCATCTAAGTCGCATTCCCTTTCCTAGAATTCATAAGTTGGTGTGCAAAACAATATTCACAGGAATAAAATGTCATTTTTGAATAAGTTAGGGTCATAGGTCTTGTGAAAAATAGATAGCATGTCAATTCGACACAGTCTCGGTACACTAGAGTCTTCCCTCGCAGTGTCAGAGCCCTTCAAGGAAGAGAAAATAATCACAGTTTATAGAGAGTGCCCCCCTGAGGTCAAAATCCTATTTTTGTAGACCATTGTTAAAACCAA
Source organism: Picea engelmannii (assembly GCA_009831015.1). NCBI lineage: Eukaryota > Viridiplantae > Streptophyta > Pinopsida > Pinales > Pinaceae > Picea > Picea engelmannii. The sequence goes on from ML776634.1 coordinate 1,227,392, forward strand.
ACATCATTATGAGAATCCGTCATTGCCTATGGATGCAAGTGTCATGATTATGGAGGTCCAGTGGGCCTGTTCCATACTTAGTCAGATTTTAGGATTAGATAATGAAAAATTTGTAGTAGAGGTCATGTTGGGTTTTCTGTTGACCTTTTTTCAATCAGAGTCCAGTCAGTCAGTTCGTATCAGCTTTGAATATTTCATCGCCGATAATGTGCACAAACATATGGTAAATTTCCAATCACTAAGACACTTCAGGTATTACATGCATTTGCTGAGAATGTTCCTAGAAACAAGTAAGACAAAATTCCCTGAAGCTGCATTCATCTTGACTGAATGCAAAAGGATCACAATTCTTATTTTTATAAATAAGATCATGTCCAAGGTTTATAGATTAATATTCAGCATGGGCCTACCAAGGGTTTTGGAAGAAATGAAAATCTCTTTACAACCCAATCCAGAGAACATGATAGGAGATTGGATGTTGTTCATGCATTCTACTGTACTTTGGGTATATAGTTATCAAGAGGGACCTTACCTTTTACCTGTATTCTTGACTCCCAGAGTCTTTTCCCTAGAGTTCATTAGACAAAGGATCATTTTAGAAGAAAATCATTTTTTGAAAATGCACAAGGCATCTAACTTAAAGTTTCCTTTCACAATAGGACCCTTTGTGGTAAAGACTAGGTCCTGTTTTCCTTAGATCTAGGTCAAGATCAGTGAATTTGGGTTTACACAGTTACAAGGGAGGAAATATGATCCACCCCAGGTCATATCTAAAAGAAGACTGATGAGAAAACAAATCCCCTATGAGCATGAGCATGTTGAAGGATTTGATAATCTGGAAAATCTGGAAACCCGTGCAGATATGGAAGTCATTTTGCGGTGTGATCAGACACTACAAATAGATTCATCCCCACAACAAATCTAGACATAGAAAACTTCTCCAAGGTTGATTATTAAAGTTCCAAAGATGAGTGTTTATAACAAGAGGAGCATTTTAGAGGCTCTGGGCGCCAATAGTCAGCAAAATGTTCCCAAGAAAGTGAAAATCACACAGACCCCACAGATAGTAAACCTAGAAGAGGAAGAGCCCAAAGAGAAAATGAGCATGGAGATGGTGGAGAGAAGAACCAAAAATGAAGAAGCTAATACAAAGAGCATGCCACAGGGTGAAAGCATCTCAAGAGATTTCAACAACAAGAAACATGTCTTTAGTAAGGCACCTAGAGCGGTCTACCAATCCAAAGAAGATTTGGCAAACCAATACATTGTGAAATGAAATCTGGCCATGAGTGAAATTAGAGATTTGTTACCTGAAGTAGAAAGGATCTCTCAACACAAGTATTCCCTATTCTCAGTCAAGGATGTAGAAAGGAAAACATTTAACATAGTGGTGGCAGATGAGGATAAAGTGTTTGAAATCAAGATGCATTATGAAAATATCGGTGCCCTAGATAAGGTAAAATTCCATAGAAACACCAATGACATGCTATATTCAGACTATCTGAGTCTGAGTTTGAAGGTTTCAAGACCGACAACCCATGCACTTAAACTAGATGGACAATTAAAGTAGGAAAAAGCATCCAATAGAGCCTAACAGACACAGGTCAAAATATTGGAATCTTAAGGCCCTCAAGGGGTAAAATCTTCCTTAGATGAGAAAGAGAAGATGATCCAAAGCCTGAAGAAGAAGCTGAAAATGTCTGCTACATAACATCCACAGACAACAGATATAGCCTCTCTAGAGAAAGAAAAGGAGACATTTAGACATGAAGCGTTAAATTATAAGGCCAAAATATTGCAGCTGGAAAAGGAAAAGGAGAGTTGGTCACAAGGATAGACAAAAAAATCAAACATAGCTGTTATTGTACCTTATGCTGTATAAATTGGGCCTAACACTGATGGAATGGTTCAGGCTATGTCCCAAGTTATCCCGAAGGAAGGGAAAATCAAGAATCTCAGAGGATATATAGAAAGGATGCAACAGGAAATGAAAATTAATAATGAGAAGATGGCCCAGTTCCAAAAGGAAAATCAAGAGTTGCAGGAAAGAGTGAGCAAATTGAAAATGAGGTTGAAAGGTAAAGGACTTTTGTAGGGAGATAAACATGTAATCTTGGACTCTATCACTGCTGAGGCTGCCAAATTCAGGGTATAACTGAATTTCATAAATGAAAAAGACAACATGGCTGCCATTGCCCGAAGCAGGTGTACAATTGTAAATGAAATACTGGCAAAAAACCCCTCAGAATGGGCCTAAAACACTATAAATTTTCTTAATTATGTTCCTACTGCTGATCTCCAGACCATTGGGGTCAAAGATAGGACTGCACTAATCATTTGGGCTAGGAGGATCATCGCTAAACACAATTTTCTCAAGTCAGTTCAAACCAAAGCTGTGCAGATGGAGTAGAGTATACAAGAATTTAAGGACACATTTGAAGAATTGTTTGTTAAGGGCCTCCCACCATTTTGGGATGGAGAAGGAAAATTATATGATCCATAATAGTACAAATCCCTCCTGACACAATGCAAAATGGATCATTCTAAGTTTGATGGTTTGGAAGAAAACTTGAAGGGACCAAGTTTGGTGGAATATCTAACCATAAATTTTGAGATTTTAAGTTAGTTTAAGACAATGAATATCTGGCTACTGACTATGTATTATGCTACTTACATTGATTTGGAGATTCTGATAAAGGAAATGATGGATTACGATATTCCTTCTGACTCATAGTGGAAGGAGATCGTGCGACTGGGCAGGACGAAATGCAGTTTTCCAGGGACTAGTAAGAAACCTCCAGGTGTCACCAAACTGGAAAGTTCGATAGTAGATCAGAGTAAGACAGATGGCATAGAGGAAGCCGAGCAGTTAGAGATATCCTTCCCTAGTTTATGAAACATTTTTTGTTTAAATCATTGTAAATCGGTTCGCCTACCAAAACCATTGGCTTGTAATTATTTTAGTCAGTTTTAGAAATTGAAACGCTTTAGTTTCAAACATTGTAATCGAATTGTATAAGTACTAGAAGTTTTGAACGAATTAATGTTGGTAGAAGTGCAAGGGCACCTTTTGTTATCTTTGAACTCTATTGTAATTTTCTGAAGCTGAATTGAATATACATGAAGAAGCTTTTGAAGTCTCTATGAAAAGATTCTAATGGTGGTGATATGAGTTTTGTCTCCCTTCATTATATGTATTTCCTATTTTCTTTAATTCCATTTGCACCGTCTTCTGTTTAAATTGGAGGGCCCATAATTCATCTTATGATGCTCTTGGTTATGCAATTTAAACTATGTATTTTTCTTCCTAGCTAATTTAGAATTCATTTCAGTAATGCTTTGATGCAGTTATTTGTTTTCTACTTCTTCCTACACTCTTCTTAAATTCAATTTATAACTCAGATTCATCGCCTCATTTAGCCTTTATCCTCTGGAGAGTTCTACCGACCAATCATTGTTTTCATTCACTTTCAGAATTTCAAATCCATAGCCCCGAGTGTCCCTCCCTTTCATTGCCAACAAATTTATAAAAAAACCCCAAAACAAACTAAATCTAGCCATTGATTGCCAAATAAATATCAAGTGACAAGAGAGAGCCCTCTCTGAGTTGATCAGGCTAGTGCCCAACTCTAAAGTAGGTTGAAACACTTATCTCTGTCATTTGTCTATTAGCCGAACAAAATTTACAGAGTGCTAACAAAATATCCGCTAATACTGAGAGGGGGGGGGGTGAATCAATATTAAACACTTTTTATTAACTTATCAACAATTCCATTCTCTTATGATTTCATTTAACATATCATAACATATATCCATAGATAGTACCATTCAACAATCCATCACAACATACACAATGCACAAGAGATTTTCATGTGGAAACCCAAATGGGAGAAAACCACATAATGATTTATTATATTTAAGAATATTACTCTCATAGGAAGCACTGAATTCCAAATTCTCTAGCAACAACTAGAAGGAGGCACCAAACCCTTGATTTATAGGCTCCAACCTGAAGGAAGCTACAACTCCCTAGATTTTCCAGCTCCAACTAGAAGGAGGCTCTAACCTCCTAGTTTACAAGTTCCAACTTGAAGGAAGGTATGACTCCCTATATTCTCCAACAACAACTGGAAGGAGGCTCCAACCCCATTTCCTTTCCCCTTCCTACCTCCCTGAAATATAAATGGAGACTCAACCTATCACTAATAATCAACCTTTCATTGCCACTGATAATCAACCTATCACTGTAATTGTCACTGATACATCATCACCATCAAAACCAAATCCATTCACAATTGATATATCAACATCATCAAAACTAGATACACCATAACTGATACATCATCATCATCAAAAAATAGATCCACCATAACTAATACATAAACACCATCAACCCAGATCCACTTAGAAATTAGGTCCACATAAATATCCTAGATCCACATGGGTCCACATATAAAACCCAAAATCACTTCTTAAATTTATGTCAAACACTAGTTTTGGGATTAGTCACAAACCCCAACTTCCAAAAAGTATAAATCCACACCCGTAATGAAAAAATATCTGAAACTTGTACTTGATCTTCATTGATATCTACTGTGAAATCACTCCAAGTTTTTCTCCTTGAATTTTCACTAAAAAGGAGATATAGCGAATATGGCAGACCTTCCTAAATTATGGCCTATTTTGGAGAGAAAAATTGTACAACATGCCATGTGCTCAATATTTAATATATGATTATGAAACTCACAAAAAAATTACTATAGACTATATGATTTCCACTTTAATTTGTCTCATATAATTTTGATCCTATATGAATAAGTTATGACTATTTTACCCGGAACACTTGTTTGAGACTAGTTACAAGACTAGTAAAAAAACCCTATATTCCACAGAGTGTATCTCCAAAAGTACAATGACCCAGGAGATGAAATTTGTACCACATTTACCTTGATATGTCTTCTCAATATCCTCCAAGTTTCTCTATTTGAATCATTCTCAAACAAAATTTATAGTGAAAATGGAAATATGATGTTTAAAGAACATACCTTAGAATACATCATCACAAGACTTCGTCTTCCCTCAGAATTTTTCCCTTCTTCACTGCCAAGCTTGTCCTAAGAGATAACAAAATTGAATGATGATAATGAGAGGTTCTTAATGTGTATTTATACTTTTCCAGGTACCTCCTTTACTTGAATTTAGGGCTGACTTGTAACTTCTTTGAACATACTTCAGGGCTTTCATCTGTAAGAGGGCATAACTTCTCAACCATGAGGAACCACATGGAGTGCCACCTACTGTTGGGAACAAAATGATGAGGACCATAAATCTTCAAATGTTTTTTTTATGAAATCAATGTCCTTCATACTCTTTTTCTCCAATCAACTTTGTGCTTCATGACCACACCTTCGGGGCTTCCTATCCAATTAGCCATATTTCCAGGGGTTTATGTAGACTTGAGGGATTCTTAACCAATTCTTGTATAATTCTTGAAAGCATCTTCCCATGATGACACCTTTGGGCCTTCTTAATCACTTAGAAATATTTCCAGGGCTTCTTGTAGACTTCTTCAAAGCGTCTTCCCGCGAGGGCCATGATTAAAGCTATGTCATAAGGGGACCACTTTGGATAATTCTTCAAATACAACCATCACTTATATAGGCCTATAGACTTATTATAGGGTTGAAATCAATGACAACCAATTTTACAACAAAAATATATATAGTTTGTTCTAGGACTTAGTGCATGTATAAGGGTTCATATTGTTCCCTTTGGTGAGACTTAGGCAAATATTAAAACTAACCCTTATTTGTTATGTTGTATTAAGAGTTGTCACTCGGTATTATCATCTAATGGATTTCTAAGAGGGTAGAACCATCACTTCAAGTGGGTGTCTTGCATTGGGATATGTTTACCATGACTTAAGATATATGACATTACATGTGGATCCATGATGAATCATTGGGATCTGTGTACTCATATATGATCATATCTATAAACATTAGGATATATTCCATTTTCTTTGGGATCTGTGTAATACATTGGGATACATGTCACTGCATTGGGATCCGTGACAAGGACCCCATGTCATCACACATGCCACATGGACCACTCAAATCCATTCTCCTTTCTTAGTTGGACGTTTCATTCACACTCATGCATTATTATCTCTCTTTGGACCACGTGTGGGAGTTATTAATGCATTGGAGGAGTTAGTTACAAATTATGGAGGTGGTTACACAAGTTGTTATTTGGTCCATGGGGTGATGTGGCATGATTTATTATTGTATACTTGAGGAGAACTCACCTAGAGGATACAACACATGTCATTTATGTTGACTTGGATGGCCCACACATGTGGGAGATGATGCCATCTCTTGGAGGTTTCTATTTCACATTTGGACCATTCCATGTTTTTAGGGAGTTGGTTGGATATCCTTGGACGATGTTTGTATTATGTATTCATATTCTCCTTGGGCGATGACACTTTTATTGAGGAGTGCACCTTATTTACTCTCTCTCTATCCCACATGTGTGGCTATTATTATTGTACTTAGACCATTTTTTAGGTTTTTTTTTTTCTCTTCGATGGTTTTGAGGGATTTGTTACATCATTTGTTGTATTTTACCATGGTTTTGACCAGGCTAATGGTTTTTGAGATCATGGTATTGAGCTAGAAAATTGTACTATATTTTATTGAGGAGGCTTCTCACCTATAAAAGGAGGAGTCCTCTCTCATTTCAAATCGTTGAAGATTAATGAGAAAACCTGATTGAAGATTTCTTTTGCATCTGTTCTTTTTCTAATTGAATGATAGTTATTTTGAAGGCTTTTAGATAAGAACTTTTTAGATTTCCTGGAAGAAAAAGGCTACTACAAGGCCAAATAAGGGTGAAACTCTCCACTTGGAAGGGTTCTTAATGTATTATTTTCTAACCTCCCCCCTTTGACCATTGAAGATTTATTCATTTCATTAAGATAGGGCATGCTAAACATATCTCCTTTTTCCTTGTACAACCTTTAATATCACCTTACTAGAACCTAGAAAGGCTTCTTCATGGACCAATCCTCCCATCCAACTTTGAAGGGAACCTTCTAACCCTAGACAATGCTTGAGGGGAAATACTCCTAGTGCCATCAACATAGTCTCATATTAATCCCTAAGATTAATCTAGATATGGTATAGAGACCCCATAGCCCTCCAAAGGAAATTATCTATCATTGTATTCAACCACCCAAAACCTAAAAAAAATATTTTTCCTTTTTCCCTTTTTCCTTTTTATTTTGCAATCTAGGGTTTCATCATGCTTTACCTTGGATCTAGATTTTTTTGAACTTCATTGATATATCTTATACTTGGATATTAAGTATGCTAACCTTTTTTCAATGAATATCTCCTTAATTATCATATTGAGGGTTTGATCTATTCATCTTATTTCTCATCTACCTAAAAAGGTCCAACCCTAATGGATTAATGATGCATATTTGATTTAAATATTGTCTAATTATTAGTGGATGCCATGATACTCATGCTTGTAACTATTGTATTGAGCTTGTTGTCCATCTCTAATTTTCTAAATACATACAAGTTCACAAGGGTTTGTAACTCATCATCCCATATACCTTTTGAGCAATGTTTGAGGTGCTTCTTTCTTCCAATCATCTTAGCGATTAAATCAATGATCTAATGGGTCCAAAAACCATCCTAAAGGGTTGATGATTATCTCTCCTACACTATTGTTTAAGAGATTATTTTGTTTTCCAAATTGTAGAGGTAAAATAGTTGCGGTGCTGGTTTAACAATTTCTCTTCCAAATGTTCTAAGGTCTTCCTTATCCGTGCTATTCTAGGTGTCCAAATGAATTCAAAAGGGGCCAAACGACCTACCTTCAACCTTATCATTTCCTTTTGTTTTTTTTCTAAAACCTCCTTCAGATATTGTCATAAAATGTAGGGTATCCATAAATTGAATAGAGGTTAAGTGACTATCCTTTTGAGCATTTTTTTCATGTCTTATTTCTCCATAGATTTTTTTCTAACATATCAATGCTAAATACATCCCAACGACCTCCTAAAAGTGCCTATTGTTGCTAACATTCACGACTGTCCTGAACATTGGTTCATTGTATAATGTCTACATGTAAGGTTTCAAGTCATATTGGTAAACGTGTGTCGGTTATAATTGAACAAAGGTTACACCCTTTAAAAATAATTCTTATTATTAGTATAATCTGATGCAAATTTGTCACAAAAACTCAATAATATCATTGTTTGGTTTAAAGTCTAGACATTACTCATACCTAATTTATTATAAAGTTCATAGTTATGTGGTTTATGTGTGGCGATCATTGGAAATTATAACTTTGAGGTTTGGTTAAATATGCAACTAATACATGCTCTGAAACTTTACAATACCACTAGTAACTCGTTGATGATTGGATCATGGTTGAATTGCCTCATTTGATGTATCTGATCTACAACATTATACTAACTTTTTGATTTTTCAAATCAAGCATCATTCTACCCCTGGTGGTACATGTTGTACTTGTTATCTAGAGCATTTCATTAGAGCCTTGACATTCATGTGGTTTATGGCATACATTGGTAATTATTGAACACTTTATCACTATCAATACTTTTTTTACATTGTTCTATGGTAATTTCTCATTGGATTGTAATTGAAGTATTTTCATTTGATATTGTTGTCCCAAAGGTACATGTCATGGTTTGATTTACTTTCATGTTCAACACTTAAATTATGTTCATGAATTTTATCATTTGAATGAATACATGTTGTGAAAATTTGATCTTTCATTCACTACTACATATGGGGTCAATATTCGATAAAAAATTATGATGATAAGGATAAAATTAATCACATTGTCGCAAATTATGACATTGTTATTAAAATTTTAATAATATTTTTTTTTTCTGGGCACCTTGATGTTCATCATACTTTCGATGAACTTCTAGGTCTGTCGATCTTGTGATGATCTTTCATCAATCTAGAAAATGCCAAATATCCATTTGAAAATGGTTTAACGGTCACTGACTTAGTCAAATTTGACATAATCAATGTTTGTCAGAAGACCGACGACAGTGAGTGATTTTTACTATTTTTTTGTGGGTGCGATGATTATAAAATATTTTTCTGATTATTGTTTGTTGCATGGATTATTAGTCTTTTTTCTATGCACTACTTGCCTCCGATCCAATTCTTGATTTGCATAGCTTGGATTTTGTACTTTAAGGGTTAGATTTTTTTTTTTATATTTCTTTGTCTCCTTTTAAATATCCACATTAGATCCCTAACCCTTAGACCCTCTTTTATTTGGGGACACAAATTGTTGCCTAGGAAATATGTATGAACATGCTTACTCAATTCGATTTAATGACTATACAATTTGTCTTGGTCTAACTCTCTTTTATTGTTTGATTTTATGTGGTAAAAATGTATCGTTTTGATTTCTTGATTAATTGTTGAATACTGTTATAAACCTTTAATGAATCTATGACAACAATGACTTAATTCTCTAGTACATATGGGGTCAATATTTGATGACATTTGTACCCTAAGAATATATTCATATATTGTACTTATATTTCTTTAGTGGGTTTTGTTGTAATAGGAAATCCCAATGCCAAGGATTATGACTAAAGAGAATGAAATGCCACTTTCTAGGCTAAAGGTGACATTAGAGGCACAGGGTGATGAGAAATGTTATTTCCCTTGCAATGAATGTAGGGGCTTTAACAGAAGAAGAATTATAAGAAAAACAATTGAAATAAATTGTTGGAGGTATGGGGATGTTGAAGGGGGGTATACATATCGTCCCATGGTAAGTTATTAATTATATGTCTTTGTATTGAGTGTATTTATACAATTTTATTTTGTTTTAATATTTGTTATATACACTAATGTTATTGATTGTTTGTAATTATAAAGATAAATTCTCCAAGGTGTGTTTCGTTGGATAAATATGTGCCTAGTAGTAGTAGAAATACTATCTTACAAGTTGTGGAAGATGGTATGGATGTTGAAGATAAATTCAATCCTATGGAAGAAGATGACACCACTAATGTTGTTGAGACAGATGATGGGACAAATAGATTGATCCAGAAAACATTTTCTCCTTTCGATGAGGACAACTTTGATGATATTCATGATGTACCTCTCCTTGAAAAGGCACAAAAACCCCTTTATAAAGGCTCAAGAACACATATTCTCTCTGTTATAATGTTGTTGGTGAACTTGAAGGTATTGAATGGTTTTTCAAAAATTTGTTGCACACAGATCCTAAGGTACATAATATAATTTGTTACATATTATAAGTAAGGTCAATTTTTTTTCTCTATTTTTAATGCAATTAATGTGTAAATTAAGGATGAAATATTTATGATTTCTATTATTCACATTAACTAGTTATTTTTTATGCTGTAGATTTTTAGGTGAATTTTTCTTACCATCGTCAAATAAATAGCAAATTTTTCCACACTCCATGCATCTTTCTTTGATGGTCTCCCATTTCCCTCTACAGACTCAAATCCCCCATTTTGCTAACTCCAGAGTAAAAAATACAAATTTTTGTCCATATACACGAGCCACAGTTAGACAATTGACGTATACACATGTTTCTCCATTACAACCCACGTACATCAGGTCGGGTTTCCATTCCATGTCACGAGATCCATGATCCTTGACCTTCCATATACTAGAAATTCTTTGACTCGACCCTTCAATTCCATGTGAAGGATATAATTTGAGCCATATACAAGCCTTAAGGAGGATAATTCATCATTGAGATCAAAGACACTCTGGAGAAATTTTACCTCATATTGAGTCTACACCCCTTTATCCTTGAAAGTCTGAAATTATTGTGTTCAACCTCCAAACTCTTCCCATCTTGAGATGGAGAACCTCATTGAATCCTACTTGTGAGCTTGCCTTGGTGGAGGATTGAAGTGGTGAAGGCCCAACTGGAAAGACTTAATTTCTCAGTTCCGATACGTGTTGTTACATAAGTTTTTCACCTATGTATTTTTGTTGATTACATTAATAGAAATACTCTTTTCTCATCCAATTATATGTTGCAAATATTTGTATTACTTTATATGGGCATATTTGTTATGCATGTTAATGGATTTTGCTAGTTTATATGCTAACATTCTATATAATTTCCACATGCTTGCGTATCTTGGATGTTGAGGACAAGTTGCAGGTATAAAGCTTTGGGTCATGAGCTCAACTGCGGTCTTCTTCAGATGTCCAGACTAAAGTATGACTGAATGAAATGAAAATGCATGACAATTAAATGTATTTTCATTTATCTATCATACTTGATATTATAGTTGATTTCTGGGTGTCGTTCGGTATATTTTGGTTTTACCTATCCATAGAGAGATTTTCCTCATAAAAAAATTGGTGACTCCACTGGGGAGGATCTCCCTTTTGGGGTATTGGGTGTTTTTTCTCCATTATTGCTCTCTATTTGCATGAGTTTCTTTGTCTCCTATCGATTGACAACCTAAATTTTTCTTTGTATCTGAGTTTCTTGGCCTAACCCTTTCCCATATAGTGTCTTCTTTGGCATACAAGGGTTTTCCCTTGACAGTCATGTACATACATGAGATGTCTATCTTTAGGGCATGTCAATACACCTATGTTCCCTTAACAGTCACATACACTATCTTATGAGTCATTTTGGCCAAGTTTAATGTTTGCTAGTTGAGTTTTTCTAGTTGCTGAGACTTCTTGGGTCCCTATCCTAACTGTTAAGTGCCTACAAAATGATAGGAAGCTGTGTTATCAATGAATCTTTTGGGCGAACTAATTTCTTGTCATTTTTCTCATTTGTTGTCCTTGCATTCTGGTCTAGGTAGTCGCTTCCTGGTGTCCTAATTGGTTGATCTCTTTATGCTTACAATAGGGTCTTCCTGAGAGGTTGTTATTTAGTCCTTGCATTTTCATTTCATTATATTGAAAATACAAAAAAAAAATGTTTCTTTTTGCATTTTACTTAGAGAATTTTCACTTTTGGCTGCTTTACATTAGTTTTGGAATATTAGGAAAGATTTCACTTCATTGAAAACTGTAGATATTTCATCTTGAGAACAACATTTAGAAGCATGCCATCTCTTTGAAAATCAAGACTAGTACTTAGCAATGTTTTCATATTTTCTTATTTTATATATGTTGAATCATCATACCACTAGTTTCATGATCACACCTCTTAAGTAAGAATAATCCATTAAAATTAACGACGAATAATTAAAATGGATTAGAAACAATTTATTTTTTAGGGTACACAAACAAGTGTAGGACTTAGGGCCTTGGAATAGGATTTTGTGAGTAAACTTCTCCAAGGCTATAAAACTCAATGTATGTGTTTGGCCAGGGAGTGGTTAAACTCATTATGTAATTGGTGTCCTTAGGAGGCTCCAATCACACCGGAGTTAAGAACGAGGTCACACGAAGTTGGTTGCAGAGATAGACCTATAATACCTTCCTAGCGTTAGAGATATTTTTGGGGTTCTATTCGTATCTGGGGGTTTCAATAGTGTCTTTACCTCCTTGAGAGGTGGTTCTTTCGAGATTTCAATCTTTTCTACCCTACCCATATGGTGGAATGGAACTGCAACTTCTCTCCTGAGCATTGATTATACTATGGTGACTTTAGTTTCTTAACCTAGGTAGCCACATAGGTTTCTTGTGGGGGTTATTTGTAGGTACCCTAAGTTAGATAGGGATCAAGCAACACACAAACTTTATGGAGGAATTTCTCTTCATAGGAATATGACTGACTATGTTGTGAAGCACACGAGGGTCCTTATAACTGGTTTTGTTACCTCCACTCTATTGTTTGGGAGTCACATCCCCTCCTAGGAGAGGCATACCTTCTTTTGTTCGGGAGGTCCCTTCAACCATCATATCCTATTTGTGTGCATTGGCCTTTAGCTTTATTTAGGAGTGTGCTCTTTGATTATTAGTTGGCATTAGGATTTTGTATTGCATCACATGTTCTTTTGAGTCATTGTGGAGTAATACTAGCCTCCCCATCGGTCTCTTCATATTCTGAATCAACCACCATGGTTTGGTCCTTTACCAAAGTATCCTTCTAAAATTCATATAGTTAATAAGAATGGTACATATATATCCACTCACAATCATCGTACCATGAGTACTGATTCATATATGAATGTTTCGGGAATCTCATCAACTCCAATGTCCTCTATGATTAGTAGGGTCCCCTCGACTCCCTTATTTCCAATTGTTTGGATTCTAGAGGCTCCCTCACCTAATTCTACCCAACCCATGGTCTTTGCTCAACCCATGGGAAAAAAACCTTTTTTATTCCTGAGAGGTAAAATGAATCATAGTACTCAGTCAATGCCTTGGGCCTCTAACCCTTTCTCTTTTGGTATTCCAGACATGACTTCGCACTTGTCATCCTCTGTTTCGTCGTCTCATGTGAATCCTAGTTTTGTGTCTAGGGGAATGATGCCTCTTTATACTCCTTTTTCATTTTGTGGGGGTCATATCCCTCGACTAACTCCCATGGTAGAAGGTTGGAACCCTCCTTCCTCTGGACCCAATCCTAGCTACACTTTTTAGGGATCGAGTGCTCAAATGGGTGGTCCTTATACTTCTTATATCCCATCCATCCATCCTTATTCCTCTATGCATGTTCCTATGAAAACTTTAATCATGGAAAACCTCCCTCTAACCTCTGGCGTTTCATCCAGAGGAAGTCAAATTTATAATATGGGTTACCCCCCGTACGCATTTCCTCATTCTAGGGGCAACATATATCCTCATACGAGTAATCCTTATCATGTTGCTTTATCCTCGCAAGAAGATTCCTAGGTAATTATTCCCTTACAAACCTTTATGAATCAATTGGGAGGATGATACTATACTATCAAAAAAGTCCATGGTATATACCAAAACCATAATTGGCCTGTGATATCTCAAAACAGTCTTTCTCAGGAGCATGGGCTCAGACACCGCAACCTCAACTCCCTTTTTTGGCCACATTGAATCTTATAGACTTGTCAACATTGATGAATGAACCAGTGCGTCGTGATCCATAATGGACCCCCGTCCCTACCAAGCTTCCCTTTGACATTCCAAAGTTTGAGGGAAAGACTAGTGAGGACCCGAGTGATCATGTGACTACCTTTTAGCTATGGTGCTCGTCTAAATATCTTAATGATGATTCTATTCATTTGATACTATTTCAACACACCCTTATGAGGGTTTTTGCGAAGTGGTACATCGAGTTACCTGGGAGAACCTATAGAACTTTTAATCATATGGTCTTGGTTTTTCTTAACCACTTTCAATTGCCATTTTTTTATGATGCCGACATATAAATTTTATCGGATTTTCATCAAGATAAATCCACCCACATATCCAACCATATTCAAGACTGACATAGACAAAAGAGGTTGATTAAATCTTACATTACTCTAGATTTTCTGTTGGAATGGTTCCTCAAGTATTCATTTCCTTACTTTTCGAAGGATGTCTCTACATCCAAAGTGACATCTGAGGAAGAGGTCATCTTCAAATCCCATCAGTTGGAACTTATATATGATCAATTTGGGATGCTATATGAAATTATCCATGACGCGCCGCGGTCGAATTACGATCCTAGACAAAATCTTGGGCCTCATGCTGATGGCATCATAGGCTTTGCAAATGCTAAGACTACATACCTGGAGACGAACCAGCTGAAAGATTTGTCTCTTTACTAGTCTACAATAGGACAAGATATGAATTCATCCTAGATCACCCAGTCGGTGGATGGGAATTATGTATAATCATCGAACCCAAATGGTATCCAACAACCTGGAGGGAACAAGAAGAAAGGTTGAGGTAATAGTCATAGGGGTGGAAATAATAATAATAATAATAATAA
>ML776634.1:1284656-1308340 GCA_009831015.1 Picea engelmannii
AACGTAAATTTTCCACTTGATTTATCCCAACCACTTCTTTTCTTGATTTCACGATGTTGGATTTCATCATCAACTAGTGAATTCGAAATAAGAAGGTTTGTTTGCATGTTTGATATCTAGATTTTATTAGCAAGTGTTGTTTGTTCTCTAGTTGGGCATAGATTTCTTTCATTCTTTATTTGGTGTGACCAACATTGGCCCTCCCCATTCACATAGGATGCAAGGGTTACCTCTGGAAGAGCTGGAAGAATACACTCCTTTTCTTCCTAACTCACTAGAGGGTTCTTCTCCTGAAAGAGAAATCAATAATGACATAGCCTTTGAGATTGGAAGTTCTACTACATTAGAGGAATAAACACTTCCTGTAAACCCGTTATTGAGTTTTATACAAGATCCACTTTTTCTCCAAATAAAATTGTCGAGAGACCTTGCTGCTGAAGATTATACTAGAATACCTACTGCACCTTACACAAATTCTGGTGTAGACGATCCACCCTTTCAGAGTGAATCATTTAGAACTTTGGTTCATACTATTGGAATTTTTAATCCTAGATCAGTCCCCATCCGTTCTTTGTGGAGGACCTCCTCGAGACATGATATTTTTGATAAACTAGGAATGCTTCCAAATCAACCTATGGAATCACATACACCTGTGACTTCCACTACTTATACAATACCTTTAGATCATTTTACTGGCATGACCAATAATGTTGTCATGATTTCAGACCCATTGTTGGTTATTTCTCATACAATTCTTCCCCTCTAGGTCACTAGATCTACCATGGTCCCACAAGTTACCCCTATTTCTGCCGAAAGTCCGGTAATCACTCAAGCTCCTATTGGAACTCCAATTCCGCTTAGATCAAATATGTCACTTCCACCTGGGTATAACACTCTTAATACTTCTATTGCTAATCCTTCCCAGAGTCCATCCGGAGGGCCTAATATTTTTGTTCCTCCTGGGTATAATGCTTCTAGTAGTTTTGTTCCTACACCTACCCAGGTTCTCTCAAGAGGGCCTAGAATTCCTCCTCCACCTCCACCTAGAGGATCTAATCGTCCTGACCCAAGTAGATCCAATCAAGTTGGAGGCACAAGTTATCATGTTTCTTCTGTTTTTCAAATTCTAGTTGGAGGCCAACCTCAAGTTGGGGGGAAACCTCAAGTTGGGGGGCAACCCCAAGTTGGGGGTCATAACCTAGTGTACGAGAAATATACATCTGGATAACAATATTAACCTTGGAATTTTCCTTTCCAAGGAAATCAACAACCGACTGGGGGGAAAACTCCTCAAGTAAATTATTTTGTACCTCCTAATCTTGGCAACCATATCCAGGTTCTATGAATCCTACCCAGGGTCAATATTTTCAGTCTAATGCTCCTTTCTAAGGTAGCATACCCAATCAACCAACTCATGTTGGATATTTGACTCAAAATACCCCACCACTAAATTTTACAGGACCCTCTAACTATCTATAGACTGCTTATGGTCCTACTGGTATACCGACGGGATTGTCTCCTCAAAATTACCAGCTTCCTCAAGTGAACAGACAATTTTCGTTTCTTGCTACTTTGGATTTACCAAATTTATCTAGGATTTTGAATGATCCTATCTTGCATTCTTTGTATTGGTCGGTCATACCTGCCAAGTTACCATCAACATTCCTAAGTTTGATGGTCGATTGGGAGAAGACCCAAATAATCATGTCATGACAATTCATCTCTGGTGTTCATCCAACTCCTTGGTGGATGACTCCATTAGATTACGTCTTTTCCAACAAACTCTTATGAGTTCGGAAGCCAAATGGTATATTGAATTTCCACAAGGATTATTCAATGATTTGAACACCTTAGATATGGATTTCTTAACACATTACCAATTACCTATACGATATGAGACAGGAACTAAAATTTTGAGCTCATTTAAACAATCATCTTCTACTCATATTTTCGATCATATTCACGAGTGGAGGAGGAGAAGATGCTTAATCAAAGTTCCCCTTCCTGATCAATTGTTGGCTGAGCGGTTTACCAAATCACTCATTGGTCCTATAGCCCGTGATATAGCCATGGGTGGTATCGTCACTAAAGAGAAGACGATTAGTCATGCTCAATGCTTGGATCTCATTTATTCACAAACGAGCACACTATATGACTTGATCCTTGATGCTCCTCACCCGTCTACAAATCCAACCCCAAAACCTCCAGTAGCTTCTCATGTTGCTGATGGTGTGATTGGCACTTTTTATGCTGAGACTTATTCCAAACAAGACAGTCATTCCAATCCCAAATATACCATTGCTAATGTACAAAATGTTACTCCAAATCCTTCTCCCGGTAAAACTTCTAAGGTTAATACGGTTCAGTCTACACCTACCGGTAAAAATTAAAATAAAAAGAAAGGAAAGGGTAAGAATAAAGAGGATAAAAATAATAATCAACAATTCTATAAACCCAAGACTCAGCCTGCTGATGAAAAATAAAAGTGAAAACCTCTTTATCCTTGTCTTATCTGTGGTGAGGATCGTTATACGAAATATTGTCCACGACGTGCTGAGGTTACTAAGTTCGTGCAAGGGACTGAGACACCTCCTACACCCACCTTTTGTCACAACATTTTCCTTCTCAGCAACAAGCCCAAATGGTTATTCATAACCAACCTTCTCCCTCTACCATGTCTTATGTACTTATGTGTACTGGTGACTCCAAGAAGAACAAAGTTGCAGTCGCTAATTGAGCCAAAGATTATTCTCCTTCCAAAGAGAAAGTTGATGATTCACCACCTCTATTGTTTCAACCTCCTCCATCGACTTCACCTCCCAATAATCCTCTTCATCTCAAATGACTGAGTCTAGATACATTTCTTCCTCCTCCTCCTAAGGGCGTTGTTTGTAAGTCGTCATTTAACCCTCACGTACGTGTCACTCAAAACTACAGTATTGTAGAATATCTTGCTGTTACACATCAATATTACTCGATTTGATAAGTGTCGCATGTTCCTCTCAATTGTCGTAAGTGTTGCATGTTCCTTACAACTGTCGCAAGTGTCACATATTGTTCGTAAGTGTCACAAATGACAAACAAAACATACTTCCATGATTATGAAACTAAAGAGACACTCAAAATACCTCAGACACTTGATTTGGAGGAAGGAGAATGATTAACTGAAGTCAAGGAACTCTTACCACCTGAAAGGAGCTCTTAAACTAGGGTTCTAAGGGAGAGCGTTCCCCTACATCAGCCTTAGGAGCATTGGCGCTCCCCCACAAGCTACTGAGGAGTGTTATAACACCAAATTACCCCTCTGAAGGAGCGCTACCCATCCTTAGAGCGTTGGCGCTCCCCTTGAGCCTCCTAGGGAGCGCTGTAGCACCCTGATGACCCTTTTGAGAGAGCGCTATCTAATCTGGGCAGTGGTTGGCCCATTGAGGAGAATAAGGGGAGGATCTTTCATGTTTGGAAAGTAGTTTCATTCAAATTCCTGGTTCAATAAGAAGATCCATGATCTAAGGAGGGAATTCCTCAACCTACCCTAAAGATACCTCAAGAGGTTAAGCATCTCTCAACCTATATAAGCAGGGTCTATGATGGTGAAAAAGGGGGAATAATTGCTAGCATGAAACCTATGATCTCATAGGAAACACACGGTGAACTGGAGGAAAGTTATCAACGAAGCTTATATCATTCAGATCGTGGATATTTTGAGCAAGGGTTAGACAAAGGGGACTTGACGAAGCTATTGCATTCACATCTATGATTGTAAGTTACTGTTGTCGTTGTTCTCATTAATATGACACGATTGGCATGTTTCTTTCTAGTTTGTGTATGATCTTACATGAACTTATCTCTGATAGATAGATTTGTTTTCAAGCTAATATCAATAGAGTAGGAAGTGGTCGTACTGTTGTTTTGTCTACAGGGATCATCGAGGAGCGAAATATTGGATCTCAACTCAGAGTGTGCAGGGACAAACGTCGATAAAAAGGTACTTCTGTTATCCTTCCTCCTCATGCATTAGTTTTTATAGATTTGAAAGGAAGTCAATGTCCACGTTAAGCACTTTCTGTCTTAGAGTTAAGGGTCTAGCTCTTTGAGGCAATCTACCTGTCCACAGGGAGATTTTCCTACAACACTTGCACATGCACCTTATGTGATGTTGGCTCTCAAATTCCTTCATAGTTGTCCTATGCAATGGAAGGAACTTTTAAAGTCTATTGGTGAAATTGATCCTACTGATACGAACTTTATAATATTTGACTTGGAATATCACATTCCAAGTCTCCCTCCTCAATTAGCGTTTCAAATATAACTCATTGTGGAAAATAAGAATATTTGTTGAACCATTATTGATGAAGGAGCCTCGACTTACGTCATGTCTGTCACTTGTTGGAAATCAATTGGATCTCCTTCCCTTACCAAGTCACTCAATACTCTAAAATATTTTAATGGTACAGGTTTTAAACCTTATGGCGTTCTTCCTTCGTTATCTATTGTGTTAGAAGGCAAAGCGGTTATTGTTTAGCTTGAGGTGTTTTATGCACCTCTCGATTACAACCTTCTACTTGGCTGTAGTTGGATCGATTCTATGCGTGGATTTGTTTATACTCTTTTCCATGTGATACGTTTCCCTCACCAAGGAAAATTTGTTACTATCAATCAACTCACCTTCTTTAATTCCGATTCATGCACTAGTAACATACCTTTCATTGCGAAAACACCTATTGGTTATGAGAATTTTGGTGTGGGTCTTTTAAAAGATTAATCATTAATGGGTACCTTCCCCATTCCACCACCCGACATTCCTCCTCCTTTTTTCTCTTCAATTAACATGATCTCAACCTCTGTTGGTGAAATCCCTGAGTCTTATGACTCTTGGATAATACCTAGCTCTGACGATTATCTTTGTTACGACAACCAAATGCCTTTAAGTCCAGTGGAATTGTATTATCAAGCTATTCAATCATAAACTCCTTCTCCTCATTCTCTCTTAGATATGTCTCTTGACCCATTTCACATGGTATTTCACACTGATGAGATGATCATGACAATTATGTCCATGGAAGATACCCCATGGGATGATGGGCATCATCGTTCTATCCTCTTCCTATAACTCGAGACTCTAGAGAGTTATCAACAGATTTTGGATCCATATACTGTTGTTACTATTTCCCCTGTTCTTGAACCAACACACGATGTTTTGTACGAAGGGAACTTGGGAAATATTTCACCCACCATCCCTCTAGATATTTTTATTAAACCTAGAATCATGGAAAATGTTCAAATCAGTGCCTCATGTTCTCTTGATGAGATACGAATTTACAAGGCCCTTTTCCAAGAATTTCATGATGTTTTTTCCTGGAGTTATGAAGAAATGCCTGGAATTGATCCAGATATTTTTTTACATGAAATTAAGACTTATTCGGAGTAAACCCATTCGATAGAGACTTCTCTCAGTGCATCCACACAAAGCTGCTGCTATTAAACTCGAAGTTAAAAAACTTCTTAAAGATGGTTTTGTCTATCCTGTGGAATTGACTGATTGGGTGTCCAATCTTGTTTTGGTTATAAAGAAACAAGGCACGATCCGTGTTTGTGTATATTATAGGGATATCAACAAGGCTTGTACCAAAGATAATTATCCAACCCCTTTCATTGAATGGATCATTGACGATTGTGCCAGGAGTGAAATCTTCTCTTTGATGGATGGATTCTTTGGCTATAATCAAATCAATATTTTACCCGTGGATCAACATAAGACTGATTTTATTTTCCCTTGGGGAACCTTCACATACAAGAAAATTCCTTTTGGTCTCAAGAATGCTGGTGCGAATTTTTGATGTGTTATGTCTTATGCTTTTCATGATATTAAGCACATTGTACAACCTTACCTTGATGCTTTACCAGCGCATTCCATGCATCACCAAGATCACCCAACACATTTACGAGCCATTTTCCTATGTTTTCGATATCATCGCATACGATTGAATCCACATAAATGCATTTTTTGTGTGGAGTCCAGGTGAATTCTTGGTTTTATCATTTCTACACATGGGATTAGGGTGGATACTTTGAAGGTTGAAGCTATTCTCAATTTTCCTCCTCTTTGTACCTTACACCAACTCCAAAGTTTGTAAGGGAAGGCAAACATTTTACGTCTATTCATCCCCAATTATGTTTAACTAACAAAAGGTTTCACTCGACTTCTTAAGAAGGTTCACAATTTTGTATGGGACGACACTGCTAACAAATCCTTTGAAGCTTTGAAACATGCCTTGACCCGTACACCACTCTTATTTCCCCCCGATTATAGTTGAGATTATTTATTATACTTAGTTGCTTCAGATTCTACCATAGCTATGGTTCTAGTCGAAGAGGATGATTCACACGATGAACATGTTATCTATTATTTGAGTCAAATTCTCACAACCTACGAAACCAAATATATGCATGTGGAGAAACTGGCCTTGGAAGCTGTTCAATATGTTCAACGTTTTCTTCATTATATATTATTACAAAAAACCATAATCATTTCCAATTGCAACCCAATGCAACACATCCTTACCCGACAATTTTTGGGGGGAAAATACTCCAAATGGATAGTGATTCTCCAGGAGTTTGATTTAGAGTTTGAGCATGCCAAGTAAAATAAATATTTGGTTTTTTCTAAGTTGATATGTGACCTTCCCTCCACTGAGACATAAACTGTGGCAGAGGATTCCTTTCCTGATGAGTCTCTCTTTCTTACCATTTCCGACAACATATGGTATGGAGACATTATCGTTTATCTCCAAACCCAAAATTTCTGGCCTGATGTTTCTTGTGTCGATCGTCATCGTATTTGGTATCAAGCTCGTCAATACATTATCCTCGGTGACACCCTTTACCGTCGTGGTATTGATTATGTATTTCAATGATGTCTAACTTATGATGAAGCTAAGAAAGATTTAAATGACTGTCACTCCGAAGCTTGTGGCAGTCATATGTATGGGTATGCCACTGCCCAAAATATCTTGTGAGTTGGTTACTTCTGGCCTTCATTTTTTAAGGATTTCATTACTACCATTCAGAAATGCCATGCTTGTCAAATGTATAACAATAAGATCCGATCACATCCTGCTCCTCTTTACCCTGTAGTTTCCATTGGTCCATTTGTTAAATGGGGCATTGAATTCATGAAATGTAACCCTCACTCAACCAGGGGGCATGGATACATTATTCTAGCCATGGATTATTTCACTAAATGGATCGAGGCGATGCCTACATTTGATAATACTGGGAAAAATGCAGTGTTGTTCATATTCAATCACATCGTTACTAGGTTTGGTGTCCCTCAAGACATCATCACTGACCATGGTAGTCATTTTCACAATTTCATAATCTTTGAACTTATTGAGAAGTTGGGTCTTCAACATGAAAAGTAAATACCTTACTATCCACAGGCCAATGGCCAGGTTGAAGAAATCAACAAAGTTCTCACTAATATTCTTCGATGGATGGTAGGAATTCACAAGTCAAGATGGCACATGATGCTCTTCTCAGCATTATGGGCCTATCGGACATCTGTTAAATATGCCACAGGGTCCACACCTTTCCAGTTAGTATATGGTATCGAATCCATTCTGCCAATTGAATGTGAAATCCAATCTTTGAAACTAGTTGTCGAACTTCTCCCTAACACCTCAGCCGAAGAAGAAAATATCTTGTATTTGATGCAATTAGACGAGACTTTCCGTGATGCTTTTTTAGTCATAGAAACTCAGAAGAAATGTGTCAAAGCTCAATATGACAAGCATGTCAAACCGCATGTTTTTTCTGAGGGTGATTTAGTTCTCCTATACGAACAAGATCGTGACTTATTAGGGGCTGGTAAATTCGAGCCCATGTGGCATGGCCCGTACATCGTTAAATGAGTTTTGGAGAAAGGGGCTTATGAGATGGTAGATTATGATTGAATTCCTTTGAGTGAACCCATAAATGGGCTTTACTTGAATAAGTACTATGCTTAAACTATTTTTTGCATGAGTGCTTTGTATTTTTAGTGTATCATACTCTAGTGTGTGATTTTTTCATTTCTTGTTCCACCTTTAAGCTGCTTACCTTGCATTGTGTATGGTTTCCAGATGTCAGTGCCTTCACTGCCATATGTAAGCTTTATTGATGGTGCTAGCCGCAATACTCAAAACCTAGCGTCTGCTGCATGGGAAATCTATGCACCTACAGATGAGTTGATTAGTCTACATGATGTTTGCCTTGGTTGTGAAAATAATAATATTGTGGAATACAATTAAATTATCGAGTTATTAACTGATGCCATTTCATTCGGAATCCGTCATCTTATTGTATGACTTGATTCATAGTTAGTAGTGATGCAATTGAGTAATGTTTATTCCATCTGAAGTTCTATATTGTTACAGGTATACTTAAGAATTTGCCTCTTGGAAAGACATTTTGATTATATTGAGTATCAACATATTCCTAGATGTCTAAACACATTAACATATGCATTGGCTAATTATGTTTTAGACGGACATTTACACCATTTATAAATCTAAACACACATTTTAAAAGAAAAGTAAGTCGATATGAACTTTATATTAATACGTCAAAAGTTACAAAAAAGTGTTTGTCCTGAGACCAAAATGTCAAAATGGTGAAGCTCATGGCTTCATATACATAAGCATAAAGGATGTTGTTCGCTACAACAAACGACTTCCCATGCCACTCTATGGAGAAGTTGATCAATATATGATGATACGCCAACTATATGGCATTGGTAGTGCCAAGGTAATTCATCCATCACGATTTCAGGGATGTTCATGGTTAATCCCTCCAGGTTTTGTTCGATCTCCTCAAGATCCTCAACAACCACTCCTTCACCCACCACGACACCTATCTCTCCCCGTCTCTGAATAAGATATGATCCTGGAGGACGATAAGGTGCCACATCTGCATTGTTGAGAGCACTTGATTAGTCTCAGATAAATGAAAAAAAACATTTTATAATTTAAATACCAAAAACAAAATATAATTAAAAATTTCTTCTTACCTATGTCTCCCCACTGAGATCCCTTAGGTAATTCCAAGTTGGGGTCCTCACGAAAATCAGTCCCGACATAAGCATAGTCCTCAACCATAACTAGCTGATCCCTCAACAACTGGAAGAAATCTTGATCATATTTGACGATTGGCACACCACCGTGTCGAGCCATCAAATCCACCCATATTTTCATCCGAGGATGCTGTGGAGCGGGTATTCCCCACTCCACATGCTGTAGGCGTAAGATAGGGACCCTCTCCAGGAAGAAGGATACCAAAATGGATCTATATCCAAATTGTTTCAACCGACCATTCTGACACTTTGTCAGTTGTTTCTTCATGTTCTTCAAAAGACCCTCGCACCAATTGAATACCCGAGGCTCCATACACTCTATAGCATACTAAAAGTGGCTTTGTAAAGCCATGTGGGGAGTCACACTCCCTACCATCTGAGTGATAGTGTAGATGATAGTTCTCAAAGGTAAATATGAAACATCCCTAATGGAAACCTTTCCACTATGCTTTTCTATACCTGGTACGTAGTGATGTGCAACGTAATAGTCCATGGGTTCTCCACCACCTCTGCTTCCTGAGAGTGATACTCGAGAGCCTCGACGAGATAACCTCTTCAAAAAGTAAATGTCATCTATCTCCAAGGTAAGTGTATGCACACCCACATGAAAGACTTGTTCATTGATGTTCCACATGTGGACTAGGTATTCCAATAGCCTCGATTGGGCTCTCATGCCCTGAACTTTGAAAAATTTGAGAAAACAACACTCTCAGAGTGCCATGACAGTGCCTAGGTCAATCCTGACAAAGTAGTATTCTTCCTCATGCTCACGTTCCCTCCACTCGAGCATAATGAATGAGGAAAACCTACCAAAAAACATCAAAGGATGATTAGATTCATAAAAATTCAAAAGTTGGAAGTTTTTTGATCCAAAATGGATCCCAGAACCAAAATGGTTGAGGAAGGCCTAAAAATCAAACTGCTCAAAATCACTTCAAATTGGATGTGTGCATAGGCCTCATCGATACGAACCCAAAACAACTTGAACGGGCTCAAACAAACACAATATGCAAAAGATATCGCGATATGTTCATTTTGCCAAACATGCAAAATTTTGATGACTTTGTAGGCCATACAATCCGTACGGTGTTGACGTGGTAGCTGACTGTACTGGCCGTACAACTATACAGTGATGTGGTAGTGAGTTGGCATGCTGACATGGACAGGTGATGATGTGGGCAGGTGAAGATGTGGTCGTATCAGTGTTTTACACGTGGCATATTTTGAGTGAATGGTATGGTGCCACATGGCCCAGTAATGGGCTGCCACGTGGCACCCCTTCATTGGTTTTTGGTTTTGGAAAAATGTATGGAATCCATGGGAGTCAAACCCGTGACCTCCGATCTGGGCGGAAGAGATTTGGTAGGGCCGAGCTACCAGCCCACCCACGTTGTGACTTAATCACTATAGTCACATTTAAATATTTAAAGTGAAAGTTATGTTCGTTGGGCGAAGTAAAGGGTTGGGGCCCCAGAGCTACCATATAACCATTACCACATGACCTTACCATGGGACCACACTATTTTGCAATGGCGTAGGAACCGTTCCACAAGATTTATCCCTAGCACCATATGATCACTCCTTTATACACGCACAAATTGTGGGGTAAGCGCCTGATCGGTCGGGCTAGCCCACCAACCCAGGGCACGTAACCAAAGGCTAAATACCAGGTTATAACCAACTTATGGCGCATGGGAGAATTGGGATGCGGCCATATGGCCGAACCACAGGACCATGAGCTTATGCTGGAGAGGGCCAGCATGTAAGGGTCCAACCCTTAGACACATGGAACACCGCCCATATGACCAGGGGCACGAGTAAAGGGGGTTGGTGCGCCATATGCCAATTTTGTGGGTTTTTAACTATATGTTAAAGATATTGGTGATTTTAAAGCCTGTTTGAGGGGATTTTGGCCATTTTTGGAGGATCTGGAGGCCTTTTAGAGGCTAGATCTTTGAGGGTAGTTGGGAGTTTGTTGCCAACTTCAAGCCTATATAAACCAGAGGTTCTTAGAAGCCTTAAGGAGTTTTAGAACAGGGAAATTCTGAAGAATTGAAAATCCAAAGCCATTTTTATGCAGGGAATCCATTGAGGAGAGCAACTTTACGGACCATTTCTGGGAGCTTCGTTCATTCGTTTTCAGTTCCGTTAATTTTGTTGGATTATTGAGATCTAGTAGAACACAACCAGATCAGTTTTTAATCCATTTGAAACTTTTATGATGTGCTTTTTAAGCTTTGAAGAGAAATAATAAAGCCTCACCCACTAAGACAAAGGCCCAGAGACATAGGCGATATTGCCGAACTCTGTTATCAACTTTTGTTGTTATGGTTTGTTGATTCTTGTGATTATTTCCAAATATATATGTTGTATATGGATACCATGTTACATATTTAATTCTTACTCTTTCATCAATTTATTAAATGGTTAATGAACTCATGCTTTAAAACTGAACCATAGTCTTTAAAAGATCTTTTCGGATCAAGTGGTATTAGAGCTAGTTGATGGTTGGTTTTTGAGTTTGCATGATTACTAGGGAAAAGATGAATCATGGTGAAGGAGATATTGTGGAAGAGAATCCTGAGATTGGATCGATAAAGAGGACATCTCAAGGTGAGAAAATGGCATCTAAAGAGGGACTTTCTCAAGATGAGAAGGATTTTCAAAATACTCTCTTTGCCATGGCAGAGATGGTGAAAGTGTTGTATGAATATTACTTGGAACGAAAGAGATCGGTTCAAGAAGAATCTTCAAAGAACGACACAATCGAAGAATATTTGAAGGAATTTCCTTCTATACCCAATTCAGAAATCCTCTCCAAGGTATGCAGTTGAAGTAATTCATCAATTTTGCATTGTTCCCATCAAGATGGTTATTTTGGTGCATTTGAAAAACATACAAGAGGTATAGGTTTGAAATTGCTAACCAAGATGGGTTATGCAGGAAAGGGCCTTGGAAATAAGGGCCAAGGTATCATTAGCCCCATAGAGGTTGTGGAAAGACCTCGTTATTTAGGATTGGGATATGGAGAAGAGGATATTGGAGAATGCTCCAAAACATTGGAATCAAGTGATGCTTCAAATGACCAACCTAAGTCATTGCGGGAACAATTCAAAAAAGGTGATGGTGTATCACTCCATGATGGTGATGAATGCACATCATCTCTAAAGAAAAGTGAAGATAAGCAAGTAAGGTATAATGGTCATGGTTGTTCCAAATCTCTTTTTGATTATAAAAAGCATAATCATGTAATCCAAAACTTGTGGAATATGTATCCTTGTACGTTTTGTCATTCACCCAAGCATTGTGTGGCCAAGTGTTTGAGGAGACAATATTTGTACAAGAAATTTGTGTCAACCAGGAAGGAGACATGACATAAAGAATCAAATCCACAACGGAAGAAAGAGAAGGGAAAACAAGTTTGGATGTCGAAAAACCACTGCACTTATTGTAACAAGGGTGGACATCAAAAGGCTAAATGTTGGAAGATTAATACAGAGCTTCGTCCAAAGAAGGACAAAAATATTGTGCATGTACTCACAAAGGAAGAGGCAGTACCAATGAAGCAAGAGAAACAACATGAAGGAAATAAACCATTCACTTGGTTTTTCCATAAGTGGATGTCACATCTTCATTGTATTTTGCTTCCATTAATGTAATCACACATGTTGTAATGATGACTTGTTATAACATCATTTTGTTCAACATAGTGTTTTGTTTTATCCTTATAAGTATGTAATCAGTAAGGTCAATTTTGTAGCCTTTTGGAGGACTAAAAGGTCTTAGTGGGGAGGTGTGATCCAAAATGGATCCCAGAACCAAAATGGTCCAGGAATGCTTAAAAATAAAAGTGCTCAGAATCGCTTAAAATCGAACGTGTGCGTAGGCCTCGTCGATACAAACCCAACACAAATTGAACGGGATCACACAGACACCATATGTGAAAGATACTGTGCAATCCATATAGTGTTGACATGGAAACTGACTATACATGTTGTACGACCATATAGTGACGTGGTAGTGAGTTGACATGATGATGTGGACATGTGCTGACATGGGTAGGTGCATATGTGGTTGAATTAGTGTTTGAAACATGGCATATTTTGAGTGAATGGTATGGTGCCACGTGGCCCAGTCATGGGCTTCCACGTGGCACCCCTTCATTGGTTGTTGGATGTGGAAAAAATTATGGACTCCACAGGAGTCGAACTCGTGACCTCCGGTCTGGGCGGAAGAGCTTTGGCAGGGCCGAGCTACTAGCCCGCCTACGTTGTGACTTAATAACTATAGTCACATTTAAATATTTAAAGTGAAAGTTATATTCATTGGGCAGAGTAAAGGGATGGGGTCTAGCCCCATCCCCCAACGCTACCATATAACCATTACCACATGACCTTACCATGAGACCACACTATTATGCGATGGCATGGGAACCGTTCCACAAGCTTTAGCTCTCGCACATTGCCATATGACCACTCCTTTATACGCGCACGGATTGTGGGGTTAGCGCTTGGTTGGTTGGGCTAGCCTGCTGACCCAGGGTGCATAAACAAAGGCTAACAACCAGTTTATAACCAACTTATGGCACGTGGGAGCTTTGGGATGCGACCATATGGCTGAACCATAGGACCATGAGCTTATGCCGGAGAGGGCCAGCACGTGAGGGTCCAACCCTCAAACACATGGAACAACGCCCATATGAACAGGGGCCCGATTAAAGGGGGTTGGAATGCCATATGCCGATTTTGTGGTTTTTTAACTATATGTTAAATATTTTAGTGATTTTTAAGCCCGTTTGAGGGGATTTTGGCCATTTTTGGAGGATCTGGAGCCCTTTTTGAGGCCAAATCTTGGGGGGAAGTTGGGATTTTGTATCCAAATTCAAGCCTATATAAACCATAGGTTCTTATAATCCTTAAGGAGGTTCAAAATAGGGAAATTCTAAGGAATTGAAAAGCCAAAGCCATTTTTATGCAGGGAAGCTATTGAGGAGAGCAACTCTGTAGGTCATTTATGAGATTCCCGTTCATCTGTTTTCAGTGCCATCAGTTTTGTTGGATTATTGAGATGTATAAGAAAACATAAATATTAGTTTGTAATACATTTGGCACTTTTATAATGTACTTTTGAAGCTTTGAATAGAAATAAGAAATCCTCACCCATTGAGACAAAGGCCCAGAGACGTAGGTGATATTGCTGAACTCTGTTATCAACTTTTGTTGTTATGGTTTGATGATTCTTGTGATTATTTCCAGATCTGTATATTGTATATGGATGCCATGTTACATCCTTAATTATTCCTCTTTCATCAATTTCTTAAATGGTTAATGAACTCATGCTTTAAAACTCAACCATAGTCTTTAAAATATCTTTTTAGATCATTTTCCTAGCTCATTTTCTTTTTTCAAAAATTGATTTGTGGTTGTCACATGGGATCTCTTTTACATAGAGCGTCGTCATCACACCCTGGTTGTGGAACCTCTATGACGATTTGGGATCATCGTAGTTCACGATAGCGTGAGCTTGCGACGATCTCAAAGCACAATGACCCCTAAAAAATCGATCATAACTAAAAAATAAACCATAAAAATGAAAAATTCAACCATGAAAAGAGAAAGGGGAAGGATAATGCCTTTTTGATGGAAACAGTTCGAGAAATGGTCCACCAGGCGCTATGGAATCGTCGCTTGAAGTTTGGAAGAAAATGAGGGTTTTTGGCACTATTTGGGTGAAATTGCAAAATGAAATGGTAAATGAGCTATTTTGACCTATTATATTCAATTTTTACCAATTTTATTGCAAATTGAATTAATTTTTGAATATTTTACCTATGCCCTAATCCTAATGAACTTTGCAAAGTGTCTCTATTACAGATTCAGAGATCTAAGGACCAGACATTTGACATGGATCCTCCATTTTTGGTCGTTTTTGTGTGTTTTTCTCATGTACATATACTTTTAGTTTTTTTTAAGAAAAACTCCGAGAACAATCTTAATTTTTTCTCATGCTTGTGAAACAAACCCTATGGAGTATCTTTTAATCTCTTTTCAAGCTCCCTAAACACAAAAAGATAGCCGAGCGACCTTGTTCTTTTCACGCTCGTAAAAGTATTTGAGGAAAACATCTGATGAGCGATAGATTATCTCTTTTTCGGTCTCGTCAAACTAACTTATGAAAAAGGACATTTTGGATTTTTCTTTAAGTGTTTTTTAGAATCTCTAAACATGAAAAACCCCTAAGTTTTCTTTCTTTGGACTCGTAAAACAAGCATCGAAAGGCCCATATGGGACCAAACCACTCCTTCCTAGGGTTCGTTAAAAATACTCTGAGGGGCTCATCTGAAGGATGAGCTTACATTACAAGCATATGTTATCCTCCTCAAGCTTTCTTAAAAATAAATAGGCACTTGCCATAAATGGTGGGGGAAAATTGGGAAAGAAATGTATATCTGTATTTGTGTTAGTGGCAGTAAGTCGCTCTTGAACATGACACCCCTCTTCATCACTATATTTGGGTTGGGAAATCCATTTGTCTCTCGTTTGAACATCCACAAGTCCATATGTTGGGTCATCCTTGAGTCAATGCTTCCAAGACGATTTTCATGTCGTTCATAGGTTCAAGAGAAGTCCAAACTAAACAAGCCTTCTATCGAGTCGGCCATATACAATCCTAAATTTCTTACCATGTCAGCCTTCCCTGAGTCAGTTATGAATCACTTCAAACTCTGATCAATTTCAAATATGTTACATATTTCATGTCATTTATGGGGGATAAATTAAGGCCCTCCTTTGACGAGTCTTTTCCTATCGACTTCAACTCATTATCTAGGAATAAGACTTAGAAATCATTTAGTACCTTGGAACCTGCATGCCTCAATGGCAGGTCTCCTCGCTTTCAACAATGGGTTCACATCATTGAACCCTAATTGGATGATTTCATCAAGTGTTTGATTTCGAATCATTCATTCACATTCATTGGATTGTACTAAAGCACCTTGGGAGTCATTGACATCAATGGTGATTTCCCTCACACTTGTCAACAATTTTCATTTATGACCGGTAATCAAGTGGTTTCTACCATGTTCGACTTCGACACCTGTAATCACATGGCTAGATTCGTACTTCGGGACGATGGAAATGAAGACCCCAGATATCACCATATCAGTCCAGGTTGCGATGGATTATTCATGAGTTTGTACTGATGCATAGATCCACTGTGTATGTCTTGTAGCTATGTCCGAATTTGAATTCTTAAACAACATAGATCCACAATGTATTTCTCGTGGATATGTTGAATTGTGATGAAATGGATCCATATTGTATGTTTAGTGGCCATGACTCCCTTTACACTTATGAATGGGGTCACTTGTAGTCTGAGTATGGGAATGCCTACATCATAAGATGGTATATTATTATGTATATGCTTGATTGTTTGCAGGCTCCCGACCAATGCACTCCTTGTTTTCAACACACAGATTCTACAAAGTATTTCAGTTGTTACAGGTTCCAAATTCATACTTTGGGGGGCATTCTGTTACACATTATTTTAGTCACCCCAGTGATCAACTGAAAATATGTGCATGACTCACTTCCATGTTCCTTGAAAACACTAAAAGAGACTTTCTCCATGAGAAAAGTGGATTATATTTTCTTCCTTAAAAACTATGTCAAAGGAGATTGTCGCACCCTACTCTATGCTTGGGGTGCGATGATGATTGATCGTCACATGTTGCACCAAAACTAGACTGCGACATTGTTGCAGGTTTCTTGTGTATAGGGTGCGACAATGCTTGAACAAGAGGAAAAGTGAAATTCACAAAGGTTCTAGAAGGGAATCTTCTAGAAGATGAGGCGGCCTCCGATCGGTTTGGATCTTACTCGCTTCTATGATTTAGTGGGATCATCCTAATTTCCTTATCTATCCCTCTTTCACCCTATATAAAGAGAAATGTCTCATGGAAAAGGCTAAGGCTTTCTTATGCATGAAGAATTATGCTATAGATTATACTTGAGATAGCTTTGCTTTATCTCTCCAAGTTATGTTGTGGATGTTATTCATCAAAGGCATTGGAGAAAAGGTGTGTGTGTTGAATCAAAGAGCCATTGGAAGGGACCTTGCAACATCAAGGCATGGGTTGTATTATCCACTTTCATTTAATATAATGCAACAATACATTTCTTTCCTATAAAGGTGTCTTTACTTTTATTGTATAATTCCTTGATCTTATACACAGAATTCATTGGAATATATATATATATATATATATATATATATATATATATATATATATATATATATATATCTTTGTTCTCTCTCTTTTTTTTTTGTGCTTCTTAAATAGTTCACCATGTCATGAATCCAAATATGGATCAGAAAGGATGAAACTAGCGAGGATCAAATGCCATTCAAAAGGTATGTCATTTGTCCCTCTCTGAAGTAGTTTATATGACAATGAAATCTAAGGATAAGTTTGTATTATGCCCTATTTTGTTCTAGCTTCTTGTTGAATTTAGGGAGATTATTTTGTGTCCACACTTACCAATTTGTCTAATAACAACCATCCCCTTACAACTGAAAATTAGAATAACATGAAGTTGTTTTCCTACCTTGCACCTTGGACCTACTTTCATCATTGGTAGGTGATCTTGAACCCAACATATGACATCTCCTCATTGGTCGCTGACTGGGGGGTTTCCCTTATGTTTGAAGACAAAAAATCTATTCACACATTGGGATTCATGCAATGCCATGTATTTCATTATCCTTATTGGTGGTTTCCTCACCTTTATCGGCAATTTTCATTATTGGCTGCTAGTTAGAGGGTCTATTTCATGTACTAGCATCTGGTGCATGAAATAGACACATATGGTCATTGGTTCATGAACATCCTATTCATCCAAGTTCTTCCTAATAATAAATATATTTCTTTGTACCTCGCACTGGATGATTAGATATGCCTTAATTATCTCCTTTCAATGGGTCTCCTTCCATAGACTTCAACTCATCTATTTTGGAATCGAGATCTAGAGTCCTATTGGTACCTAGAGGCTTGCAAGCATCAATGACGGGTTATACCGCCATTGATAGTTGGGGATACATAAATCTCCTGATCAATGGTTTCTTCAAGTTTTTGACCTCAACACCCTTATTCATACTTGTGGAATGTAATTGGTTCCTTGACGCCTACTTTCATTATCGATGGGTTGTCTCACATTTGTTAACGATATACCTCAATGACCAATAATCAAATAAAGTCTCATTGTGTTCGAATTCAACTCCTTTATTCACATAATGTAGAATTTAATCTTCAGTGGATAATGTAGAAGACCTCTAGTTTATAGTAGAAACACCCAATATCTGTTGTTGTCTTGCATAAGAACAATACATATATGACTTCAGTGATCATGGAAGATCAGATTGTACTCCATTATATACATATATCTTCTGTTGATTTTGAGACTGGACTCCACTGTGCCTTGCTCATGACTATGAAATCCTATGGCATATGTCCACTTTGTATTGCCTATGCATGGCCATGAACAACTATTTGATATATATCCACATGGATATGGAATGTAGTTCATATTGGAAACCATGTTTACAGAGTCAATATGAATTGTAATATTCTCATGAGTAACTAGTTCTTCCGATTGAGTCTTCATTACTCCACTTGTAGGAATTATAATGTATTTTGTCCATTGTGGATACTCCTCTGACCTCACACATTAGGGGGCATCTGTTATATAAAAAATTTCAACACTCCATGCATCTTGCTTTGATGTCCTCCCATTTCCCTCTACATACTCAAATCCCCCATTTTTCTAACTCCAGAGTCAAAAGTAATTGTTTTTGTCCATATACATGAGTCATAGTTAGACAACTTGCGTATATTCATGTTGCTCCATTACAACCCACATACATCGCGTTTTATGCTAAAAAATTAAAAAACATGTCAAGTTTCCATGCCATGTCATGAGATCCATAATCCTTAACCTTCCATATACTGGAAATGCTCTGAATCGACCCTTCAATTCCATGTGAAGGCTATAAATTGAGCCATATACAAGCCTTGAGGAGGAGAATTCATCATTGAGAGCAAAGACACTCTGGAGAAATTTCACCTCATATTGATTCTGCATCCCTTTATCCTTGAAAGTCTGAACTTCTTGTGTTCATCCCCCAAGCTCTTCCTATCTTGAGATGGAGAACCTCATTGACTCCTACTACTTGTGACCTTGCCTTTGTGGATGATTGAAGTGGTGAATTCCTAGCTGTAGGGACTTAGTTTCTCGGTTCTGATATGTGTCGTTACATAAGTTTGTCACCTATGTACTTATGTTGATTACATTAATAGAAATACTCTTTTCTCGTCCAATTATATGTCACAAATATTTGTATTACTTTCCATGGGTGTATTTGTTATGCATTTTAATGGATTATGCTAGTTTATATGCTAACATTCTATATAATTTCCACATGCTTGCGTATCTTGGATGTTGAGGACAAGTTGCAGGTATAAATATTTGGCTTGTGAGCTCAAATGTGGTGTTATTTGGACATTCATATGAGGTATGATTCTATCCTTCTTTTGTTAACATTTTCATTATCTAGCATACTTGATATTAGAGTTGATTTTTGGGTGTTGTTCCATCTGTTGTGGTTCGCCCCTATCCATAGAGATATTTTCCTCATAACACATACCGAGAGTTTTGTGCCATTATGAAAGATGTTGGAATGGACTATCAAGCTATTGATGCATGTCTGAATGATCATATTATATATTATGGAAAATATGCATTAGAAACAAAATGCCCGCAATGTCAAATCAATAGATATAGAACCGATCAAGTAACATAAAATGTGCCTCAAAAGGTTCTTTGTCATATTCTGATAATTCCACGTTTGCAACGATTCTTTAGGTTTCAATGCAAAATACTAAATTCATGGGCTGACATCACTATGTACGATATCTCTAGACCCATAGAGAAAACACAATTTCAATTCCATGGAATACTTACATGGAAAATTCATGATTCCCCAGGGCTAACACATTTTTGTGGTATGTAACATACTACTACACTTTGATAGTATATAATTTTATGAAAATATGATGCATGTTTCTTAAATATTAATTCCTTGTTATATAAATAATACTAACAATAATCCATATCTTGTAGGTCTTCAAACAAAGGGTAAATTTGTATGTCCAATTTGTGGTCCTAGGATGAAATCTCGTTGTTCAAGAAGTTTAGGAAAGGAGGTGTTTGGCGAGTATAGGCACTTCCTCCCTAAGAACCATAGGTATCGAACTACATAAAAAAAATCTTTTCAATTTGAAAGAAGAGACTGGAATAAAATCACGAAGAATGACATCTCACTTATGGAAGTTGAAATATAATAGAAATCTTCAAGGTAAGCAATTAGTCTATGTATAATATATATTGATTTTTTACAATTCTAATTTGTATTGAATATTTTTTTGTATCTAACAATTATTGTTGTAATCTCATTTTTTTTCATAAATGTTGTCAAGGCATTAATGGGATTCCATGATGAATGAGAAGTTACCCTATAAAATTCAATAGGTTTCCCTACTATGAGAACCTACAAATAGTTCATTTGTTTGATACAATGCATATCAGGAACAATGTAATAGAAATGTTATGGAGAATCTTAGATGGAAGGAGTGACAAAGAAAAAATTCTCAAACTTTGTACTCACATTCATGAATGAAATCATGCAATGCAAAATGTGATTTATTAAAAAACAATGGACATCAAAATAGTATTCCATGATTATTTATAGAGCGGGAAAGAAATGTTGTAAAAGAGGTCATTCATAAAATTAAATTTCCCATGGTATTTTATTCAAACATAAAGAATATATTAACAAAGAAAGGTGAATTTGGTGGGGTTAAACCTCATGAATAACATACCTTTAGTAAGGTAATTATTTTGGTAGATTTATATATTGGAAATACTTCTTTTTAGTATTTTGATTTTTTTTCTTTTCCAAAAAATAATGATCCCTTTTTTTTACAGTATATTATACCTCTATCTCTCCCTCACAACTTTTACAACAATGTAAAACAAGTTATATATGTTCTTGGAAAATATACGAGGTACAAATAATTAATATGCAAAATCTTTGTTGCTGAACTTGTCAACATCTATTTTACTTGCAATGTATATACTTTGTCATTGAAATATACGATTTGTTTTAATGTATCATGTGTAGGTGATGTAATCTAAAGAAATCCATAAAGAAGATATAAAATATTGGAGGAGAGAAGTTGCTCGGTTAATCTGTGAAATGAAAAAGTATCTACTGTGATGACCCCATCGTCACGATATAAGCAAAGCAGAAGGTGCAAGATATATATTTTTTAAATGGGATGACAAAAATGATTATGGATAAACAACACATTTGACGGTGAGAACCACGCCTAGAGAACATGCAACAAAGCACTATGACTCCACACACTGGCACAAGGGTAACTAGGTGAAACATGCGTAAATCAACAAGGAGAAACGACCACTCGCCCGACGCAAACAAGACCATGATGCACACCTACAAGATAAGGGACAACATCCCCCTCCTAACACAATGGCCTTGAAGACCAATGACTAGAACCTTAAGGTGCGCTAACCAAACACATGAAGGCGTTACAACCCATGCGCCAAAAATGACTACAACAAACAACGCCCACAATGGGTAGCACAGACTCCGGTCAAGTTATCATTCGCTTCTATCCAATAGGGCGCACCATGATCCCCTCATCAGCGATCATGTTGTCCCCAGGCGATAGTCATGACAATAACCCTAGCTCAACATAACCTATATGGACAAGGGTCTCAAGATAAATCTGACGTGCTAAGGGCTGAAATAACTAAGAGAAAGACTACGCCTATGCCCCCAAGCAATGGGTCGAAAAGATGCATGAAGAAATCACTCAACAAATGTGCAATCCATTAAATGGATCGACGACAACCAAGAATCCCTACAAGTTAAGAAAGAAGTCTGGGTGTGAAGGGTAAGCTATTGTAATGTTACTAAATACATAAACGTTATCAAGTGTGAACTGATATAGAACTCAACAAAATCAACACGCTTGCCAGCACGGTACATGTCTATTAAAGTGAGTGCACTACTCATCATTTAAAAGTTATCTTACATGGATTCATTATCTAATCGACAATGTTGTCTAAATTGACAAGTCCTAATTAATCAATAAACACAATCTAATTTAACAATTTAACCATACATAACGATATTAACTATATCAATATGTATATCATTATTAATGTAACACTATTAATCAACATCCTTATATATCACAGGTTATAACACTATCAACAATATTACTTACATCATGTTGTCCATCATATATAAAATCTGCTGGCGATTAAATTGCAATTGTTGTATAAATTATATAAGTGGTTGTTGACAATAAATGCATGCCATTTCAATGCAAATTTTAATGCTATTATGCGGTTAAAATAAAATCCATTTCTACGCCATTTCATGTGATTTTAATGCTATCTTGTTGTTGTAACTAAAATTCATGTCAAGCTATTCAATGTAAATTAATGTTATTTGGTGTTTATAATTAATTGGCACTTTGATGCTATTCAATGAAATTAATTCTTTCTTGTTGTTCATAAATAAGTGTCATGTCAAGATATTAATGCACAAATGATGCTAATCACTGTTATATATTATAGTTGACTTCTTGCTGCCAGAAATTAATGAAATGGTTGCTAATGAATAACAATTAAAACATTGTTTCCTTTTTAATAGGGAATAACCCCTCACTGTCTAATATAAAGTTGTATCGCTAACCAAAAATCAAGACCGCTATCATAAGTTGCTGCATAAGAATTCACTGCCCTACACAACAATAATGCAGCTAAATTGTTGACCAACTATGGGTGTATTCTTCCAACATCCATTAAGTTAGCAGCCACATGATTTATATTTTCACCATCCTACAGGTAATAAAGCGTTGTCCTATAAGCATAATAAACACCAGGAAGGATGCTCAATGAGTAACTACTAAGATGAAATGCTATCTAAATAGAATGATGTCATTAAAAATGCCTTGACTATAAAATGCTTCCCATAGAGATCGATGGGAAAAATACATGGCTGGGTAAATACAGTATATAAAAACTATATTTAATATGGGTGTTAGATGTCCTGTTGTCAACAAATCCTTTTTAAAATGCAGGCTACAGTATTGAGACGCTATAAAGAAAAACACTATGTAATTCACTGATATAAGAAATAGATAAATCACTGTCACTAAATTCTAGGGAGTCACCAATGTATTATTGTGGCTTCCTAGCCATGGAAAACCACCATTACACAAGAGAACACCCACCACTATGCCCCCATTAACCAATAATTCACAAGCATTCAATGGAGAAAAAAAAAACATGCCAAAAGTATAAAATCACAGGGAAAAATTTGTTAAGAACCAAATATCAATATAGCATAGAAAAACCTCAGAATAAGTACTCAACACCTTGAAAAAGAGAGAAATTAAGATAATAATCCTCTTCGAGGGGGAAAA
>ML776634.1:1320462-1332794 GCA_009831015.1 Picea engelmannii
TTCAATATGATGTTGGTGATCTAGAGACCTCATACCAAGGGAAACAAAATTTCCCACCAGAACCAAATGTATCATGTAGCTTTTGTGCCTCTTTAGGGTATTTCTTAGAGAGTACACTTCCCTCATGGAATTTTCAATGATTCACATATTCTTGTTAGCTTTAGTAGGTTCATTCTCGGATGTGGGCATGATCTTAATGTCGAGAGGGGATGAGGGAAAATCCATCTAGATATTTTTAAGAATGATATATGGTCAATGGGGAAGGATACTACTTATCTATAATGAAATTTACAATTACAATGGATATAGGGACCATGAAAGGACAATGGTGAATTCCACTTGAATATTTCAAATTGATACAATTCCTATCGTGGAGGTTACTAAATAAATCCTGAAAGAAAAGGGTATTTGACTTAGGCTGAGAAATTTTGAAGCCTCCATCCCAGGGATATCTTGGGATTACCCCACTTCATGACCTATGAATTATGTGAAAATCCTCGATGTCATTGTATAAAATTATCTCAAGCCTCCCTCTTAGGAGTATATTATGATAACACCACTTCATAATTGAGAGAGCCCCAAGATTTTTTTCATGACACTATAGTACAATATCCTTCCTAAATGGAAAGTATCCCACACCAACACGATGCCATGAACTAGTGAAGGTGTGATCCAAAATGATTTTGTTGAATATATTTATAATATGATCGATTGAAGGAACAAAGATATGCATAATATGTCCTAGACAACGAAGCTGATGGATATAGTGACATTCAAAGTATAACATGTTTATATTTTAAATTATCCACATGATTATGACTATGTTTTATGGTAATTTTATTATTAGAATAGAGAGGGGTGGACCCTTTTTGAGGAAGACCTAACTGATCAAGAATTATCCTATCATAACTACATTTTCTCATTCGATGGAGTGTAGGTAAAACTTAATAGGTACCGGTCAGACCTATGGTCCTTGAGTGAGGGAATTTTTGGAGGGAGGGGGGAAAGTGTTACGTCCAACACATCTAACATGGCAAGATCAACTATAGGTAAAAAGGTCAGAAGAAAATTCTGTAGGCACATGGAATTATTTCTTGCTAAAGGAGGATCATGTTATTATGATGATGAGAGCATGGGTGACATTGAGGTTCCCTTGAGGTACAAACATCTAGTGAGACGATGGGTACCCAATGGACTTCCTCCGTTGGAAATTGAATTTTGTGTCAATGAGAGGATATATCATATTTATTCATTGTCCATACATGGTTTGGTTCTATTCTCCATGGAAGGCATAAAGGTGAAATATAGAGGACTTGTTGAATTGATTGAGTATGTCGGACCATGATACAACTATGGATATTGGTTGAGGCTAGTCCTATATATTCCAAGTAAGTGGAGATATGTAGTCGCTGAAAATTATATACAACTAAAAGACAATGATCACAATAAAAGAGAAATGATGTATATTGATGGAAGGCCAAAGGCATCATGGAATATTTCATGGCTTATAAATAGTACAAGACCTAGGACAACAAGAAAGCAACCCAATTGTATATTTGAGGGGCATGAAGGAAATCATATATTCGTATGTGTAGTTAAAACAATAGCTATAGGGGAATATTTTTTGGTCAATTAAGATTTGAATCAAATCGATAGAGGCACTTCTATTATGGGGGTAATTATGTTATACTATTATACCCAACCTGTAATTAATGTTTTTGTTTTTGTGTCTTTAACATAAGTTTTAATAGCTCATGCTTTTTATGTGATTTTCTAACATTCTAAATTGTCATGTTTCTTATACTGTGGCAGGGTGATCATGGGAAGGCACCAACTAGCTCACAAGGAACAACATTGGGAAGACACAATGTCATAGCACAAGCCACATATTCGTGATGATATTTGCCTCTTTGTCTATGGCTTAGAGGACTAAAACTCCTGGGGCCCATGAGATTCTCCCACCACACACGCTAGACCGTGCACATGATGGTATACAAAGATAATCTCACGAGGATGATTCTACAAGGAATTTTTATCCTGGAGGATCACGTGTTCAAATCTCATGAATAATATCCATTAGATTTTTGGTGAATGATAACTTGGTTCCCTTGAAGATACAACAAATCCTAGGTATTTATGAATATCTTAAATAATTCCTACCATTTGATTCAAGCCTACATATTTTAGATTATTTTAATCTAATTATCATATCGTTTTGCAGGAAACGATATTTTTTAAAAGACCTTGCATGACAAGGCTTTAGATATTTTTGGGCCCATCATTCACACATAGTGGAATGCCTAGAATAAATATTTAAAAAAAAATCTTATAAACCATATGGTTAGCCTGTTTGGTGATACGTTCAATAAGTTTGAAATCACCTCGAGGGCCTGTACATATTTGAAATATGTCATAGATCAATATAGGGTTCAATTGAAAAAGAACCTTAAGTATGATCATCCTCTGTCCATTCCCGAGAGGGAATGGAAGAATATACATGATGACACCTTAAGTATTATCATCCTCTGTCCATTCCCAAGAGGGAATGGAAGAATATACATGATGACACAAAGGAGAGTGCATTGAGACATGAAGGGAAGACACCACCTAGCCTTGCAAGGTAATATATGATATTTTGAATTGAATATGTTGAATTTTCTTTAGTTCTATAGAAAAAATTGTGATATCTCACATACTTGAAACTTTCGTGAGCTACCATACATGTCAAAAGGAACCAAGGAAATAATAGAAAAACATGAGCAACAAAAACTTGGACAAGGTGGTTACCTGGGATTAAAATTTTGAATTGCAAGTACCAAATAATTTAACCATATTATTCATATCATCATGAAAATTTTATTTAATTGCAACCAATAAGCTAAAATATTGATCTTATGCGATGCAAGGGGATATGTTTAACATTGCCGCCACTGAATAAAACTTGAGGCTCGACTTCAAGTTTGTATTTAAAGTAGCGGTGAAACATTGACAAAAGATGGGGTAGACAAAATCTGACCCTTCGAATGAGATGGTAAATAAAATAACAAGATTGTAGTTGTTGATTACTTATCAAATATATTGATGATTGATTTAACTCATCAATCAATGTGTCTATTTTTTTTAAGTAGGAAATCAATGGCACTTCATTCGACGGTGGTGGACAACAACCCCACGATGACTCTAGTGGTGTACATGCCCATCACAATATTTATGTCTTTAAAATCAAATGTATAATATGAAGATTATTAATATTTACTTGCAGATGGTGTACATATAACTTTTAATATTTCAATGGAAGATAATGTAGATGAGGGTGCTTAGAGAGAAGAGGAGATCGAAACAATCCAAGCAATGGTGTTGACTACTCCTCCAGATTAAAAACATAGTGATGATATTTGTATTAATGAAACACTACTATTAATAATAACTAACCATGTCCTTTTAACAATTTTTGTTATTGTAGTGGATTCCCGTATAAAGAATCAATTTGCACGTCAAGCTACTATAAGTAGTACAATGTTTGAGATGACACATCGTCATCTAGCACCATAAGAGGGTGACTAGCTAAAGGGGATCAAGAAGATTGTTATGATTATTTACTCGTGAATTATATAAAAAATAAAAAATACAAAAATAAGTGATTGTACATATTCTGAGGACAAAATTTATTAATATAAATTATTTTTTGTACAATTTTTTTGTGTTGCTATCTTCTTATGCATGAACCTTTTATCTTCTGTAGGCGTGTACCCTCTTTCTTTCATTTAACTTTAATTCTTGTTTTGATACTTGTTATGCATGATCGGGTTTGGGGAATTGAGAGTGATGCGAGGGGGGGCGGGAACGATCTTCCACCTTCACATGGTTGGCCATGTTTAGTAAGAATAAATTATTCTCGAAAACAAGAGGAGATCATTCATGAGGTATTCCCCTTTAGTATTTCTAGAGCTTCATACATTTTTAATTACTATTCTGTTATATAATGTTTTATTCTCTTTGACAAATG
This sequence comes from Picea engelmannii, assembly GCA_009831015.1. Lineage (NCBI taxonomy): Eukaryota > Viridiplantae > Streptophyta > Pinopsida > Pinales > Pinaceae > Picea > Picea engelmannii. Next base: position 1,324,469 of record ML776634.1, read on the forward strand.
CAACCTCATACATGTTTAGTTATTATGTTTAGGATGAAAATAATAACTAAACATGTAGAAACCCCATACATGTTTATTTATTATGTTGCAAGTCGGTGTTGTAACAACTAGGGATTGTGTTGTAGCAATGGAAGATCGTGTTGCAACAACGTAAGATCATGTTGAAACAACTAATAACTGTGTCACAACAATGTAAGATCATGTTGCAACAACTAGGAACTGTGTTGCAACAACTTCCTTGCTATGTCTGTGACATACCTTCTATAACAATATTTCAACACATTCATTAGTAAGCATAACAAGGTCAAATTTACCCCTATTTACACTAGAAGAATCATCTAAAATAACATGAGTTGTGGTGACCAAACCTGGGGAAAAAATATGTCATTATACTCAAGATCTAGTTGGGATATTCAAAAAAGGTAGTGGAAGAAAGTAAGATAAGGGTGTGGAAAAAGGTGGTATTTTAGGCGCCCGTCATCTCCCCCCAACCAAAAGCATTGCATGTCCTCATGAAACTACTCTAATAATTCTAAATATGAAATGGAAGTGGAAGAATGAAGACTATTGATGCTAAAATATTTGTCTATCCTCATAAGTCGAGTAATACCCTCCATTCCCTTCAATGTCATGCCAATAACATTCCTCCTCCATCTGCACCAATTGATATTCTTGTTGATACTTAGGGGAAGGTGACCAAATCATTGGGTATCAGAGTCTCATCCCTATCCAACGATTTCCACATGCCTTCATGCACTGGAAATATTTGCATAGTAATTTCAAATCCACTTTGAAATTATGGAAATTGATGGCATCCTTTTTACTTATATCTACTATTTCTTGTTCCCATCTTTGTCTGTTTCCCTGCAAATCATCTCACATCAAAAATTTGATGTTTTTTACAAAGTCATGGATCACTTCTTCTATGTTATTGGCCATGAAGGTTGCATTTTATTGAGATTTAACCCATGCATAATGTGACATGAGAAAGATCTTAGGATTATGGAACTCTCCTCTTACCCAAAGGTTGCAACCTTCATGATTCTTCTGAGAAACAAACATATCAATCTTCCATTGCGTCTGGTTAATCCCAAATGTTGTGAATGTTTGTAACTGGATGCCTCCAACAAAAGGAGTTGGATTCCATTATGGCTCAAAATACAAGAGAATGTTATGATGGTAAAGTTCACACAACAAGTTTTTATCTTCTTTGTTGCTCTCATATATACTTGGAAGAAGGTTGTATATACTTGGAAGAAGGTCTTTGGAGAGGTCCCCTTATAGGGTTTGTGTGGTGCCACTTTTCTAAAATGGAACATAAAGTATCTCTCATTAATGAATACTGAATAAATTGGAGAGGGTGATCTGTAAGTGAGGACTACCCTTTCTCTTCCTCCAAGAGTCTCACTTGGTCTTGTAGCTCATAGACCTTCTTGGTATCTTTCTTCCCATTCCCATTTACATCGATGAATTCCCAATTTATCATCCCATATTTTCCTAAGGTTGTATATGAACTGTCTACATTCTTTCAGGGGGGATATTCCATTTTCATAAGTATTAGCCAAGATTTTCCATTTAGCCAATTGAGTTCTTAGCCAGAAGTCACCCTCAATGTATATTTGGAATCTAACATCTTCCACAAGGATTTTTGTCTAGGTTTCTTTATTAACTTGCTGAGGAGGAATTACCTCTTTTGTCTATTCTCCATGGTCCTTAATCAAAGATACCTTGGTTTTAGTTTCAACATTCACTTGCTCAGGAGGGAATATCTCTTCTGTTTGGTTTTCTTGGTCCTTTTTTGGGGTTGGTTCAGTGTGAGTACCAACATCCACTCATTCCAGTAGCACTATTGTTCTCACAATATCCATGTTTCTTTGACCGATGCAATAAATTATTCTCCAAGATTATTGTGGACTAGGTGGCTAAGTCCAACCACTTGGGCAAGGCGATCGAGGACTGACTGGTCTTTTTGTAGTTAGAACCTCAATGTTCTCACTTCCTTTTTCAATATTTGATTAAGTTTTTTTTAAATTGAGGTTCTGTTGTGCAAGGACATAATATAATGGCCTAAATATGTTACCTGAAATATTTTTCTACCTCTTATGCTTGAGAGTCCTCCTTTTAGGTGTTGCAACAAGCCCTTATTTTACATTTTTTGTTGTCCCTTGTGTTGCAGCCAAATTCTTTTCCTCTCCTCATGTTGCATCATGATCCTTGTTATGTCCTTGTGCTATGAAAGAGTCTTTGTTTTCTCCTACTGTCTCTTGTGTTTCAACAAGGGATTTTCCTCACAAGGTTCTTCTTCAATTGGTTCTATTTCCCTTATTGGTGTTTTTGTTTTAGTAGGGTTTCTTCCCATGCTGGTTCTTATGTGTCATCAAGGATGTTAATTTTATACTAGGAGTGTGTCCTCCTCTTCCTTGGAACATGAACCAAAGGTATCATTTCATCTCTTCTCTTCTGTGAGGGTCAGGCCTTCCCCTTATGTTGCAACAAATGAATTTATGTGTCAGTTATGATTGTGTTGCAAAAAATGAATTTTTGTCTCAGTTATGATCGTGTTGCAAAAAATATATTTCTACGTCATTTATGATTGTGTTGTAACAACTGGATTTCTGCATCAGTTATGATCGTGTTGCAACAACTAGATTTCTGTGTCAGTTATGATTGTGTTGCAGCAACTGGATTTCTGTGTCAGTTATGATTGTGTTGCAACATTTGGATTTTTTCATCAGTTATGAACATGTTGCAACAATTGGATTTCTGCTTCAGTTATGATCATATTGCAACAACAAGATTTTTGCTTCAGTTATGATTGTGTTGAAGCATCATGATGTGTTCAAACAACTAGATTTTTGCGTCATCTATGAACCTATTGTAGCACTATGATGTGTTGCAACAACTAGATTTCTATGTCAATTATGATCGTGTTGTAGCATCACAATGTGTTGCAACAACTAGATTTTTGTGTTAGTTATGGTTGTTTTGCAATATCACGATGTGTTGCAGCAACTAGATTTCTTCATCAGTTATGAACCCGCTGCAACATCATGATATGTTGCAACAATTGGATTTATGTGTCAGTTATGATCATGTAGCATCATCTGATGTGTTGCAACAAATGGATTTCCACGTCAGTTATGATCGTGTTGCAACATCATGATGTTTTGCAGCAAATGGATTTCTATGTAAGTTATGATAACGTTGTAGAATTGTGATGTGTTATAGAAACCATATTTCTGTGTGAGTTATGATCATGTTGTAGCATCATAATGTGTTGCAACATCTAGATTTCTACATCAATTATGATCATGTTGCAACAACTTGATCTAAATTATTTTGAGAATGCCATGAAGGAATAAATACAATAGATATATAACAAGGAAATACATAGAGATATTGAAAGGAAAACAATAATACAATAAAAAATAGATTCTATTAATGACTGTCTATAATACAAAAGATTATAAAATGCAAAGCACACAAGCTATCTAGAATGGTGGTAGCTTATCTCTGAAGAGAGATGTGTTGACTACACTCATTTGCAAGAAGACTATTACAATGAGGCTCCAAAATCCTTTTTTAACATAAATCATAAATAAGAACACCCTAAACATCCAAAACCCTAATCCTAGTAGATGAAACACCAAAAGTTTTGTGGGCCCCGATGCGGGTAGTTGATACATCAAATTCCATAGGGCATAAACTTTGCACACGATCTCCATTTTGGGTTCTTGAAACCTCATCGAACAGGTCTAGCTTAAGATTACACATTCTGAATGGCCCAATACATCTCAACATGGATCAATTGGGCATTGCCATGTCAAAAATGTCATTTAGGGCCTCAAAACTGCCAAGATGGAAACTTTAATTTGAGCTAGTGGAATAGGTGGATGACACAATATTACTGATACAATATATTATGTAGAATAGAAAATATCTAGAAGGCAGTGACAAAACAATAATGATCTATCCAGAAAAATATCAGAAGAACACTAGAATAATCACTAGGAATAGAAACATTATTATGATAGCATTGTTCACTTGCCTCTTCGAGGGGGAAACCTCCAATAGGGCAGAGATTTATTAAAACAATATCCAAGACAAAATATCCAATGCCTCCTACTCTTATTTATACTAATTCTACCTTCTAAGGAAACTTCTAGAGGAATATCTTTCTAGAAGCGGGAGCTTCTATTAGGTATTCTTACATTGACTTATTCTTATTTATTTATTAAGCCTTATTAACTAATGTTAGCTTTTATTAAATAGAAAACATATCCTACTAAATAATGACCCATGGAGAGAGGTTAGGATTCAATCCTAACATGCCCCTCCCGTTCAAAAGAAACCTTGTCCTCTAGGCTGCAGGTGTAGAAATTGCTAAAGTATGGTCGCATGTTCCCAGGTCGTTTCCTTTGATGTTGTTTCCTTCCACTTGATCAACACTTCCTTGATAGTGCAGCCACACAACTAACGTTCATGGTTATTAAGGACTGCCTTTGGTTGGAGCCATAGGAAAAATTCATCTAATTCCGACAGGATGGTTTGGACTCTGCAATTTTGTCTCACCACTTTCTTCAGACAAGAAACATGGAACACTAGATGGATTTTGGAAGTAGCAGGAAGGGCCAATTTGTAAGCCAAAAAACCAATATGCTTGATGATCTGATATGGTCCATAAAACTTAGGTGGAAATTTCTGATTTCCTTTATCTTTGAGAGATGTTTTCTTGTAGATTGGATCCTGAGAAACACCTGATCACCTTCTTGAAAAACCCTTTTTGAATGGTGTTGGTCTGCCTATTGCTTCATGCGATTTTTGTCCATGTGGAGGTTATCCTTCAGAGCTGCTAGAGTGGTTTTACAACCTTGCAACATTGTATCAATAGATTAGACCTTGGATGTGCCAGGAAGATAGGTAATGACTGTCGATGGTCTTTTTACCACCATTCTACCAAGGGAAGCCACTTCACCCATTGGTGTTTTTTGTCTGAAGAAAATTAAAACAAGTAGGTTTCCAAATATTTGTTGACTAATTCCATTTGGTTGTCAGACTGGGGGTTATAAGTTGTGCTCATGTTCAGTTGGGTGCCCTGCAATTTAAACATCTCTTTCCAAAATGTGCTGGTGAAATTTGGGTCATGATCAGAGACAATAGAGGTTGGCATGCCATGTAGCTTGAAAATATGATCAAGGAAGAATTGTGCTACAAGTGTTAGGGTGAAAGGGTGAGGTAAGTGACACAAATTAGCATACTTGGAGAGGTGATAAACCACCACTATGATGATAGAATTGTTCCCAACTTCAGTAAGGACCACTATAAAATCCATGGAGATTTATTTCCATAGAGAAGATAGAATGGGTAAGGGTTGTAGGACGCCTGGAGACTTGACCGTTTCACCTTTATTACGTTGGAACACCTCACATTCTATGAAAAATTGAAGTATATCCTTCTTCATTCATGCCCAAAAAAAGAACGATGAGCATGAGAATATGTATTTTGGAAGCCTGAATGACGTGCTATAGCTGAGGAGTGTAACTCATTTATGAGCCCAGGCTTGAGGGCTGAGGAGGGTGAGAGAACCAAGTGATCCTTATATCGAAGAATATTTTCCTGCTAAGTGTATCCAATGGGAGGATTAGGGTCCTCCTGAAGACGCTGAATTAATTTGGAGGTATTCTAGTGCGTTAGCCACTCTTGGTGCACTTTTTCAATACAATCAAGGACCAAAAAGGATAAATAAAAGAAGGAGTCCTCCTCCTCATGTTGTCTTGAAAATGCATCTGCTACTATGTTATATTTTCCCTTTTTATAGATCATTTCATAATCATAACCCAACATTTTTTTCAACCACTTATATTGTTTTAGGGATGATAGTGGTTGCTCCAAAAAATATTTCAAGCTATGGTGATTTGTTTTAATATGAAAATGACATCCCAAGAGATATAGTCGCCATGTGTGCATTGCATGGAGAATGACCATCATTTCTTTTTCATACATAGATCGACCCAGATTGCGACCACTCAATGCTTGGCTAGTAAATTCCAAGTGTCAACTATCTTGGGTGAGAATTGCACCTATACCCATTCCAAAATCATCTGATTCCACCACAAAGGTTCTGTTAAAGTCAAGAGCTGCTAGGGCAGGGGTAGAGCACATGGCCCTCTTTAACTCTGTGAAGGCTTGATAAACAAAAAGTGTTCAATGATATGAATTCTTCTTAAGGAGGTCAGTCAAGGGCTCAACAATTTTTCCACAATGGTTGAAAAATTTCCTGTAATAGCTGGTGAGACCAAGAAAACCCCTTAGGCTCTTTAAGGTCATTGGGCGTGGCCATTCTTGCATAGCTTGTATCTTTTTGGGGTCCACTTTTACCCCATATATGCTGACAATGTGCCCCAAGTATTCCACTTCGTTGGTGCCAAATGAACATTTGGTATTTTTGACAAACAATTGGTTTTCTTGTAGCAAGTGAAGGAATTTTTTCACATGAAGAAGATGGTTATCCCAAGTGCAGTTATAAATGAGGATGTCATCAAATAAAACCAATAAAAATTTCCAAAGGTAAGGTTTCAATAGATTATTCACGAGACTTCAGAAGGTGGATGGAGCATTGCAAAGGCCAAAAGGCATGACCGAGAATTAATAATGTCCCTCATGAGTTTTGAAAGTAGACTTTGAAATATCTGCCTCCTTTATCCAGATTTGGTGATAACTGAAGTGAAGGTCTAATTTGGTGAATACACAGACACCTTGTAGTTCATCCAACAAATCATCAATGACAGGAATGGGAAATTTATCTTTGATGGTTATTTTATCCAGGACAGAAAAATCAGGGCACATGTGTCGAGTACCTTCTTTCTTTAAAACCATCACCACTTGGAAAAAATATGGGATAGTACTAGGGTGAATTACCCCCACCTCTAGTAATTCATGTACCATTTCTATTTCATTTTTTTGAGCAAAGGGATATCTATAGGGATGCACATTGGGAGGTTGACTTCTTGGAAGGAGAGGGATGATATGATCATTCTCACTCGTGGAAGGATATAAGGCTGTAGGAATCTCAAATATCTTGGGTTACTTGTACAAGATGAGGTGGAGGCTAGGAGGAAATACTTGAGAGGCTTGTTAAATGACCTGGATGGAATTAAATTGAGTAATCACACCGTGGTGGACTTTATTCAATATTTTTTCCATCTTTTGAGAGTTGATGATTCCAAGAGAGCCTGCGTAGAGACCCCTGAGATTGTAGGGGTGAGATTATTGGGTGAAGCTCATATATAACTCTTGATAATCCATTGTGATTGGCCCTAGAGTGCGAAGCAATTCCACGCCCAATACAATATCACAACCACCCATGGAAATAGAGAACATGTGGGTTTTTAGATGGTAATCACCCATTTGGAGTTTGACATTCTCACACCACTCCCCACACTTCATAGTACCACCATTAGCGATGAGGATTAGTAAATTAGAAATAGGGTAGGCCAAGCAATGGATCTCATCAACAAGCCTGCGATGAATAAAATTATGGGTGCTACCACAATCAATAAACACCACAACTGGCCTATGTTTAATGTATCCCTTGATATTCAATGTCTATGGGGATGAAATACCTGAGAGTGTGTTAGGGTCCTATAATTATAGGAGGTCTAATGATTCAAATATCATTTGTGGGTCTCATGATGAAGTTGTTGGCTTGCTGGTCTCTCAGTTGTTTCGTTTCCCCCCTCCATCCATTTCACCTGATCCTCCATCACCTTGCTGCATCCTTCATCCACCATTGCATCCTTTAGTTCCTCACCCTTCATTCCTTCACCCCTTCGCCAATTTTATCCCTGCACGAATAAACAAACTTAGGTTAAAAGAAAAATCAATAGGTTAATAATGTCAGTGATTAAATTTAATATAGATTAATAAAGTTAGATTAGACTTATTGATTATTATTTAATTAATTAATGATTAATAATTAAGTTAGTTTGTTAGTAATTAGGTTAGTGTTGGATTAATTTAAATTAATTAAAAAACAAACAAAAATAATAATAATAATAATAATAATAATATATATATATATATATATATATATATATATATTAAAAATAAACATAATAAAATAAAACATATATTAAAACACACATAAAATATAATTAAAATAAAATAACAATTAACAAACAAAACAAAATATATAACAAAAATCAAAATAAAAACAAATTTAAAAAAACAAAAAAACGAATTAAAAACAAACAAACAAACAACATATCCTAAGTTTACTACCCATCTTCCTGTGCATATCAGACCCCCCCCCCCCCCCCCCCCCCCC
>ML776634.1:1336258-1350694 GCA_009831015.1 Picea engelmannii
TCCTTTCTTCGGTTTTCACTTGACTCCATGCCCAATGGACTATTTCCCTGGTCCAACCCCCAAACTCTAAAATCCAAAACTATCATTTACCCATAAATCTTCCCACCATTTCACGCTTACTGAAGATCATGTTGTGACATTGTTTGAGAGATCCCTCTCGGGTTGGGAGGGGGAAACTTCCAATCCAAAGTGGTTCAAGGTTGCCTCGGGATTGATTTTTTGTAACCCAAATTTCAGTTTCGAGTGACAACATCTTCCTCCACAACCTTGGGCAAATTACAGAGTGATAACAGAGTGTATGAAGCAAGATGACCAGGTCCACGAATTCCATTGGCGTGACAACTAGATCTTATATAGGATCACTTGGCAGAGCCACCTCTTGGTATGAAACCTCATCTGATGGGATGTCGTCATAGGAAGAGGAAGTTGAGGCATCAATCTAGAAGAACTTTTGTTCTCTACATCTATTCCCTGGTGCATATTTTTCATCACAATAGTAGAAAAGGCCTTGCTTGCGACGTTCCACCATTTCAGAGGGAGAGACCTGTTGGACCTTCAAAGTTTAGGTTGGAGCATGTGTAGCCCCTGGGTGAGGACGGGTGGTAAATGGAGCCTTCAGGGATGGTGCCTAGAGGATGGCATTTTCTTCCGTGGATGATTTAAATGCCCGCAACTAGGTAGTAGGATGATGCATGTTAACATGAGCCTTGATAGCTTATTTTAGACCATTGATAAAAAAATTCAAGGTAAAATTCATTATATAATCCCTCAATACAGATAGCCAACTATTCAAATGTCGTGATGAATTCTATGAAAGATCTAGTTTGGTGCAACTTAGTGAGTCAGCCTAAAAATTGCGATTCCCTATCAAAACAAGCACAAACTACTTTGGAGAACATGTTCCAATTGGGAGGTCCTAGATAACATTTCTTATGCCACTACCACCATTGCCAACGTTCTTGATCCAAGTACAAAAACCCTACATGGAGTTTGGTCTAATTATCTTGAATATCATGAAGGGAGAAGTATTGTTCCATTTGAGAAACCCACCTAGTTGGGTTAGGACCATCAAATTTATGCATTTCAACTTTGGGAACCTTATTCCAAGAAGGTGGAGAACGCCAAGGGGAGCGGGAGGAATGAGTATGTTCATAATGAGAAGACTGAATTTCTTCTGGGTTTGGCTCAACATTCTTACCCCTAAAGATTTGCACCAACTTATTGACTTGTTGTTCAAGGGCTATGGTGAATTCATTGCGGAGGGAAGCCATGTTGTCGTCAATTTGTTGTTCTAGGTGGGACATTCTATCCTCCAAGGTTTCTTGGGAATGAGAGTGAGTGGTAGGAATGGTGAAGGCTTAGGTAGAAATGAAGCTGTCGTGATGGAAAAATGGGCTTAAAAAAGAGAGGAATCCAATGGAATAGGTCTCAAGAAACGCATCCTAGAGGGGGTTGGGTCCACAAGAAAAAAAGGATTAAAATTAAAGGGTACCACTACGATTATAATGAAGAGAGGAATGTAATGGAATAGGTCACAAATAAGGTTTTTTATAGGCCCAAATTTGTTTTTTTACTCCTGCAGAGTTATACTCTGAACTGAATAATACTGCAGAGGAAAAATGCCCAAATTCTTAACAGGACAAAAGATGTAGTAATTTCACAACCCCAATGAAGACAAAAAGGTTGCACTATAATAGATATTGTCTTTTATTTCTGTGTTATGTTCCCAAGGGTTAGCGTTTGAAAGGAATCTATAGTCAAAGGATTTCCCTGTGCTATAGCTCTCTTATATATGTGCGAGGTCCAATAATAGTACTCGAACCAATATCTCAGGGCACCAACTAAGGATGCTAGACCATACCCTTACTCGTACTACCCAATTACCTAGGTACTAGAGAGTCACTTCCTGAGTTTTGTTCTTGGTGACACTATAGCAGTCAGGAGCCCTATTACAATAATCTCCAAGAAAAAATATCCAATGCCTCCTACTCTTATTTTTACTAATTCTACCTTATAAGGAAACTTCTAGAGGAAGATATTTCTATAAGCAAAAGCTTCTATTCGGTCTTCTTACATTGACTTATTCTTATTTATTTATTAGGCCTTATTAACTAATGTCAACCTTTATTAAATAGAAAACATATCCTACTAACTAATGACCCATGGAGAGGGGTAGGATCAGATGCTAACAGATGACCACTGATGTCCACCTAGATCATTCCTCTCCCATTAGGAAGAAATGGTCTCCATTGTGTCAAGTTCTTCCATTAGATTGGAAAACTTCTATTGAATTTGACTCCTGGTGAGCCACTTTCCTCGACGAAGAAAATTCCCCACTTTGACGACTCAATAGAGTTGGATATTTTGTGGGTGGGTGTCCTTCATATTGGTTTCCATGATATGATTAACTGTCTCCTGTTCAATGCAGTCAGGATTGAGTTCTATAGGGGCCAAGTTCTTGGTTGCATACTAAGTGTCTAGGAGAGGTGGAAAATAGGGTCGAAGCAGTTCCACATTAAATACCATGTGCAATCCAAGGAAAAGAGGAATACTTAATTCAAAAGAATTCTCACCCACAACCTTCGTGATGGTGTAAGGCCCATATCAGAGTGGGCATAGCTTGTAATGGGGTCTTTTGAGGTTCTCTTTATGCAAATGCAACCATACCTTATCTCCCACTTGAAATTTTGTGGTACCCGATGCTAATCATGTCATTTCTTGTACTTGGCATTGGATTTTTACAAAATATCATGAACTTGTTGTTGGATGTGTTGGATTCACTCAAAAAATTTGACTATCAACCAACCTTAGTCTGAGCATGGGAGGAACCTTCCTATGTAACTGCAATGGATGGAGCTATGTCAATGGGGGCTAATGGTTGGAACCCCAAGCACACCTAAAAATGGTTGTGGATAATAGAGTTGTGGATGGATTTTTTGTAGCTATGTTGAACATAAGGAAGGATTTAATCCCATGTGCATGGATGTTTGGAATTGTACATCCTCGAGATATGGACAATCATCATGCTGACTACCTTTGTTTTTCCATCCATATGTGGGAGGAAGGTAGTCGATTTGGTAAACTTGGTGTCCATCATCAACCATAGGATGGACCAAAAAGTGCTCATGAACTTGCTATATTGATTTGAGATGATGGTTCGTGGGAGCCTAAATTGAACCCAAAAATGTTCAAAGAAGATATTGGCGGTGGCCTCGGCTATGATTCTCTTCTTGTAGGGTGCCAAAACTGTCATCTTAGAGAATCAATTAATGACCATGAAGACACAATCATTCTCATTCTTGGTTGAATGTAGAAAAAACATGTAATCCATGGAGATGGACTCCCAAGGCCTATTTAGAGTAGGAAGAGGGGTGTGTAGGCCCCGTTTCTTGATGGAGGGCTTGGAAATGGAGTAGGAAGTGTAGGATATGATGTACTTGCAAACATATTGTCAAAGCTTCGACCAATAAAATACTTTTGCAGTATTTCCATCATTTTTTCCACACCAAAATGTCCTTCTTCCCGATTATAATGATCTTCCCAAATCATATTTTCATGCTCGCTTGAAGGAATACAAAGATGTATTATATGGCATAGAAATCCATCCTAGAGATGAAATTATGGAACTATTTTACCTGAGCTCAATTTATCATAGGTAGAAGTAAAGTTAGAGTCATTATTGTATAATTGTGGCCACATGGATGTCTCATGCTCACATGAGTTAAGAGTTGTGGTTAGCGCCACAACCGGGGGTCAACCGGGAAATATGTGACATGGTTGGTGCCGCCCTTCTTGTACTTGATGTTCAAGTGGAATTGTTGCAAGTACATGGAACACTTTTGATAGCATTCATTTTTTAACTTTCCTTGTGTCTGCATGAATTGCAGAGGCCTATGATTAGTGTGGATAATTGTCTCCTTCCTCAGAATGTAATGCTTCCACTGTTGACATGCATGTACAATGGAGAACATCTCTTTTTTGTAGGTGGCGTATATGCGAACAACATCATATAGTGTTTCACTATGATAGGCCATCGAATTCCCATGTTGAGTGATGACTGCACCGATAGAATTATCTAAAGCATCTATCTCAACCTAAAATGGTTGTTGTAGGTCTATAAGAATAAAGACTGGTGCCGAGTGGAGGAAGAATTTAAAATCCTCGAATGATTTCTATTGGGATGCAACCCAAACAAACTTGGCCTTCGCTCCACCCTTGGTCACCTGGCTTAGGGGCCAAGCTATATGAGAGAATCCCAACATAAAAATATGGTAGAAGTTGGTGAGGCCCAAGAAGCTGCAGATCTCAATATTGTCTTTGTGGTCGACCAATCACGAATGACTTGGATATTTTTTGGAAACACATGAACACCTTGCTCATCCATGATGTATCCCAAATATTGGATTCTAGCATGTCGAAGGAACACTTCTCCAAATTGGCATATAACTTGTGTTGTCGCACAGTTCCCAAGACTGGCTGAATATGCTTCAAATGTTCCTCCCAAATTTTACTAAAGATGAGGATGTCATCGATATCCATGACCAAAAAGGAGTTTGTGAATGGTCACAATATATCATCCATCATATTCTTGATTGTGGCCGTGGAATTAATCAAGCCAAAAGGCATGACCAACCACTTGAAGAGACCTTCTTAAGACTTGAAGGTTGTCTTCCATACATCAATTTTCTTAGTCGTCACCTTGTGGTAGCCTGACTTCATATTGATATTACTGAAAAACTTGGCTCCCTTGAGTTGATCAAGAAGATCATCAATTTGGGGGATTAAGTACTTATTCTTAGCTGTAATTTTTTTCAGGGATTTGTAATCAATACAAATTCGCCATGTCCCATCCTTCTTCTATACCAGAATAATTGGGCTCCCACAAGGTGAGGAGTTTGGTATGATGTGACCCTTCAGAATTAGCTCTTGGATCTGGTGTTTCATTTCTTGATTCTCCATGATAGAACACATGTACACCTGGCTATTAGGTAGAGGAGAATCGGGTGTCAAATCAATTGAGTGCTTTACCTGATAGTGTAAAGACACCCTAGTAGGTGAGGCAAATATGTCTTTGTTCTCTTCTACTATCTTGTCCACCTACTAATGTGGTGTAGAGAGACCTTGTGCAGAGGTTTTGGTGGTTACAGTGACCTTTCTTTCACCTGATATTGAACCATAAAGAGGAAAAATATCTTGATCCGAGAGAACACCTTTCCACATTGCTTCATGAACATTAAAGAGACTTTAGTAGTTGGGACTGCCTATGGTACCCTGTAGAGTTGATATCCAAAATAAATAACGACACTATGGGTCCTAGATTCATAAACAACATGATGCTTCCACATATATGGTTGTCCTAAAAAAACATCACAAACATTAAGGGGGAAACAACACATAATATCTCGTCTTTGAAGGGTTTGATGTAGTAGTGCAAGAGACATCATTAGATGATGTGGATGTATCATCCTTGGTTGAACCAACTGATGGTGTATGTATGAGGATATGGAATCATTGTTAGGTTTAATATCTTGAAGACCTCTATTGATATTAGTTTCTTATGTCTACCACTATAAACAATGAAATGGAGTGGGGCCCCCTTCACCCACATATGCGAGTGGAATATGGGATCCCCTTCTTCAGGCTCCTCTAGTTCCTCTAGATGGAATTTTGTGGTAGCTATGTTGACATTGGGTTTTGCGTCAATGATCTATTTTCCCTTTTTTGATTCTAAATTAGATTCTGAGTCAACATATGACCCTAAGTATTTTGTCTCAATCAACAATGACTGTTTGGAGCAACATTCATTGGTATTGTGGAAATCACTTTTGTGGAACGCACACCACTTTCCAATGTCCTTCTTCGACTTCCCATTACCCTTATTTGTTGGTGGCTTGGACTGGTTGTCTTGATATTGGCCATCCTTTCTCTATCCTTTTCCCTGGGAGATAGGGCCACCCTTACTAGGCTTCTGTTGCGACGGGTTTGCAGAACCGAAATATTGCTTATTATTTTGCGTGAACTTCTAATTTATATTGACAACATATTGGTAAGCAAATCCTAGTGAGGAGATGTCCAATAAATCCATATCTATTTGGATGTACTTGTGTAGGCCACTGTGGTACTTCAAAACTCGGTGTCTCTCATAGTCTTTAATACAAATCTTTGTGTGCAAGGTATGGAAGATGTTGGTGTACTCTAGCACCAACTAGTCCCTCTCATGACGCATAAAAGTTTTGGACACGGAAATAACCCTCTATCAAACTTAACCATTTTTCCAAAGCATCAATGTCTATTTGGCCTTCAAATAAATGAATATCAAAGTTAAATTATACCTTAAAGGGTGTCACACCTCTGAAATTACCGTTGGTTGAAGGTGCCTTCATTGTTGTTGGTAGTCGTCGAAGGATCTGGGTGAAATTATCCATTGTCTTGTTCCTTTGTCGCGTAGGAGATTCCTCAAGAAATAGTTTGATAGGATCTCCTACTTTGTCATCCCTTTTTTCTTCCTCCATGGGAGATTTCTTGGGTAGGCGAGAGCGATTTTCCTCAAGAGAAACAAGCTAGAGACCCAATTATCTATACCCTGACCTTGTCAGGGACATGCATTAAGAAATACAAGGGGTAGACTACTCTGATACCACTGATCTAGATTATTTTGAGAATGACATGAAGGTATAAATATAACATAGATATAACAAGGAAACACACAGAGATATTGTGAGGATCACAATAATACAATAAAACATAGATTCTATTAATGGTTGTTTGAATACAAAATATTGTAAAATGCAAAGCACACAAGCTAGCTAGAATGATGGTGGCTTATCTTTGAAGAGAGATGTGTTGGCTACACTCATTTGCAATAATATAATTACAATTAGGCTCCAAAGTCCTTTTTTAACATAAATCATAAATGAGAAAACCTTAAACATCCAAAACCCTAACCTCATAAGATGAAATGCCAAAAGGTTTGTGGGCCCCGATGGGGGTAGTTGATACGTCAACTTCCCTAGGGAGAAAATTTTCCATACGATCTCCTTTTGGGGCACTTGATACCTCGTGTGAAAGGTCTAGACAATAAGTACACATTCTAAATGGCTCAATACATCCCAATAGGAATCTAATGGGTGTTGCCACATCAAAAAAACATCGTTTAAGGCCTCAAAACAACCCCATAAGTTTGGGACCCAAAAAAATATACAAAAAATGCCAAGATGGAAACTGTAATTTGAGCCAGTGGAATAGGTGGGAAGCCACCGATTTCCACCTGGATCACAAATGGATTTCTGTGTTAGTTTTGATCGTGTTGCAACTAGTGGATTTCTAAAATAACATGTGGTGAATTCTCCTTAAAAGTTATAAAATGTGATTGATCCATATTTATGAGCGGAATGGAATGAAACACAGATATATAAAATTAACACAGAGATATGATGAACAATAATAGAGATACAATGAAACTTAACTTCTATTCAATAAATAAATATGTTGAAACTGTAAAATGCAGAATGAAACAATCTTGCTCGAATGATGGTAGCTAATCTTTGAGAAGAGATGTGGTGGATATGCACATTTTCCTGAGCACCTTACAACGAGGCCTCTAGGATGTTTTTAGCATCAATAAGTAATTAGAAAGCCATAGACATTAAAAAACCTAACCTTAGGAGATGAAGCACCAAAAGTCATGCAGGCCTTGATGGGGTAAGTGTTAAAATTATTCTTAAGCATTTAAGTGTGTGTAGTATTCTTTAGCTTTATTCTATTAAAAAAATAGCTACATGCATAAGGATCACTGAAAGAAAGACATCCACAATATACACAAGATTTATCCTGGAAAAACCCTTGTGGGGGAGAAAACCCATCAAATCTTCTTCAATATCGATTATTCAACAATTACAATGTCTCTCTCAAGATATATCTCACCAAAACAAAAGATCCACCAGAAAACCCTAACTAGAACATAGTAGCGCACCACTAGACCAATATAGTCCTTTACCAAATAACCAAACCCTTCACTAGAACATCTTTCCTTTGTAGCTACATCACTCCTCTTCTGTAGGTGCGTCACTCTATAATACTTGCACACTGTGTGAGAGAGATAGTTGTGTGTATGTCCAAATGAGGTGTTAGGCCTCTTATAGATACAATTTGGACTATCCAAAATTAGGTCAGGGCCGACCTGTCCACTTTACCCTTCTATTTTACAACTGACTTGTCAAGGCACAATAGGGATGACTTTTACAAAGGAACAATAGGGCCGACTTAAAAAATATAATATAACATTATTATTTAGGGTTTTGTCAAATACAATATGAATATAATAATAACATCTTCTGAACCTACTCAAACTTCAAAACTCCCTCTTAGAAAGGAAGGTATTCTTCTAACATGAACATCACCACTGCTTCTTCTCTTATGTACACTTGACCATTGTCTTGTTGAATTTCCATGAATCTATATTGAAGAAGTTTTGTAAACACATCAACATCCAGGGTCTCATCATCCATATAGATTTATGTCATCACGAGGCTTTCACTTTCCAGTTCACACATAATCTGGCATCTAGTTCCACAATGAACTAGTAACCTCTAGTTGGCACACCATGCAAATGATACACAATGATCAGACATCTAATAATGAGTACTAGGCGATGCAGTGCGCTCACACTACCCATCTAGCCCAAGGCTAGGAAACATCTCGAACCACACAGGTTGGCCCACTAGCTTAAAATATGGGTAACTAACAAGCCCTGAAGATATGGCATCTACTAACCTTGTGCGAGGTCATGTTGACTGGTGCCACAGTTAGTAACTTTGTGTACCATAATTTTTCATTGGAGTAGCAATCTGCATACCAGGCTTTATCACTAGAGTAGTATTAACTTGGCACACCATGATTTATCACTGGGGTAGCAGTGACTCGATGTACCAGAATTTATCACTAGAGTAGCCATCTGCGTACTGAGATTTATCACTAGGGTAGCAGTAAATCGACGTACCAAGATTTATCACTAGATTAGCCATCTTCATACCAGACTTTATCACTAGGGTAGCGGTAACTTGGTGTACCAATTTGTTTTTACTAGAGTAGTCATAACATGCCCGTGAATGACCATGCATAGCTTCTACCACATGCTAAAGTTGTTTCCCTAGATCTCAACTATAAATCATCACTTCATATTACTAGGGATGTCCTTCTGGACCACACCAATCTTGTCTCTAAAGTACACAAACTTCAATTTCGACAGAGGCTTGGTCAACACGTAAGCTATATGCTCATATGTAGCGACATCCTGGAGCTTCACTACTCCTCTCTATACCATATATCTGATATAATGGTACATGATCTTGATGTGATTGGACTTGTCATGGAGCACTGGGTTCTTTGTCAACTTCACAAAACTCTAGTTGTCACACCAGATACATGTCACCTTTAACTCGATATCAAACAATCCTGCAAGCATATTTCAAAGCCACATTGCTTCACTGCTAGCTAAACAAGGTGCTATGTACTCTTCTTCAGTTGTATTGAGTGCCACACTAGTCTGCTTCATGCTGAACCATGAGATCATAGTTGATCCCATACTGAAGCAAAATCAATATGTACTATTTCGGTCTACAACACTACTGACCCAATCTGAATCAGTAAATCCTTATAGGATTATCTCATGATTTGAAGCATATATGAGTCCATAATAAATTTTCCCCTTCAAGTACCTCATCACATGTTTTGTTGCAACCAAGTGAACACTTCTTGGCTCAACCATAAATTGACTCAATGTGTTCACCACAAAACATATATCTGGCCTCATGTTCATTAAGTACATTAGTGAACCAATCATCTGTCTATACATGGTGGCATCCACTATCTCTGAAGATGTATCTCTCAACAACTTCAGATTTTTCACAATCGGTGTGGGCATGGCCTTGCAATCCACCATTCTGAATCTCTTCAAAATATCAACAAGATATTTTCCTTGGTTAAGGAAAATATCACTAAATATCTCCCATACCTCTAGACCTAATAAGTAATGCATCATGCCTAGGTATTTCATCTTGAGCTTTGCAGCAAGATTCCTCTTACTATCAATGATGAGCTTCTCTTCTCCTGTTAGTATCAATTCATCTACATACAACAATAGTATCATTGGTCCACCATCCACAAACTTAAAGTATAGTTTGGAATTTTCTTTACTCTTGGTAAATCCCAAGCTCATCAAGAAGCTGTCAATTCTATCGTACTATGCTCTGGGTGCTTGTTTTAACCCATGCAAAGATTTCTTCAATATGCACACATGTGCCTGACTGTCATGTGCCTCAAAAACCTTGTGGCTACTCCACATACACTTCCTCTTCTATTACACCATTTAGAAAGGCTTCCTTCACATCCATCTGGTGTACCTTCCACTTCTTTACTGCAACTAATGCAAGTATAGCTCTAATCGAGGTGTATCTAGCCATACGAGAAAATGTCTCCTCATAATCTATTCCTTCTTTTTGGGAGAAACCATGTGCCACAAATCTTGTCTTGTACTTACTGGTACTT
The DNA here is from genome assembly GCA_009831015.1 of Picea engelmannii. Taxonomy (NCBI): domain Eukaryota; kingdom Viridiplantae; phylum Streptophyta; class Pinopsida; order Pinales; family Pinaceae; genus Picea; species Picea engelmannii. The sequence goes on from ML776634.1 coordinate 1,346,804, forward strand.
CCATATGATAAATGATTTGTCTTGTAAATCCACTTGGAACTTACCAATGTCTTCTCTTTCAGTCTTGGAACCACATCCCAAACATCATTCTTTACAATGGACCAATACTCTTCAACCATGGCATCCTTCTATTATTTCTTCTTTGCATCCTCTTCATAACTAGTAGGATCAACATCAATGATGTCACTTAAAAATTCCACATAGCTAGAATAAGGTCATGATCTCTTTATTTCTCTGAAGGATCCATCTAGAGCACCATAATTATCTGCATCTTTAATAATTTATAGAGCCCAAGCTGGTCTTCTCTTCTTGGTATTCATCTCTCGGGATGAATCTATAGATCTTTATGGTTCTTCCATATCATGATCTTCTATTACAACATCATCACCTGCATTTGTATCTGTAACTTTGGGAGATTTAGGATCCTCATCATGAACCTCATCTGAATGATATTGTCTCGATCTACTGAAAGTTGTATCCTCATCGAAGGTGACATCTCTACTAGTCTCAATCTGTCGATGACCAATGATCTAAACTCGATATGCCTTCGATGTCTCACTGTATCAAAAAAATATACCCTTCTTTCCCGAAGGGTCCAAATTCAATTTCTTTTCCTTGGGGATATGCACATATATTGGATAGCCAAATATCCTTAGGTGACTGACCTTTATCTTTTCAACTGTCAACATCTCTTCTGGTGTATTTTTTCCAAGGAATCTGTGGGGACTTCTTCCCACATATGCATAGGTAAATCTTGATCATGAATCATGGCCTTCACTGCTTCCATGATTGTACAATGATTTCTTTCTGCCACACCATTTTGTTGAGGATTGTAGGGAGTAGAGAGCTCCCTCTTAATCCTAAATTTCTTACAGAATTTCTTGAATTCATTTGAAGTGAATTCACCTCCATTATCTGATCTCAAAATATTTATCTTCTTTTCACACAAGTTTTCAACAAGTGCCTTGAACTATTTGAACTTGTTGAACACTTCATTTTTATCATTCAAAAAGTAAATCCAAGTTTTACGTGAGAAATCATCAATAAATGAAACATAGTATACATACCTGCTGAGTGAAGCGGCTGACATCGATCCACACACGTCTGAATGTATAATGTCCAAGACTCCCTTAGCTTTGTTGTCACTAACTGGAAATGGTTTCTTCACATTCGTTCCTTGTGCGCATCCCTTGCATATTCCTTCATGTTCCACTTGGATTTCTGGCAAAACTTTCACCATGTTTCTCACGATTGGTAGGGATTTGTAATCTATATGAGCAAATATCCTATGCCTTAGTTCACTTGGAGTAATTGTATTGTGTACTAATGCTGAAACAAAATGTCCTTTTAACTTGTACAATCTCCTTCTTGTACCCCAATAACTACAACATCATCAATGGATTTTCCTATAGGCCACATGAAGACTTCACCATCAATGAAATCAACTTTGAATCCTTTCTCATCTAAAGCTAATCTAGAAAGGGTATTTTTCTTTAAAACATGTACATACAATAAATCCTTCATATTCAGTGGTTTTTCAGAGTCTAACTTGTAGGATGCTTCTCCTAATCCTTTAATGGGATACTGATAGTCATCACCTAGCCTCACCTTGTGAGGTGAATCTTTCTGAACTAGATCTGAGAGAGATTCCTTATAACCATTCATGTGCTTAGAAGCACCACTATCAATAAGCCATGTGTCACTTCCATGAGTGACTGTACCTGTAAGAGCTGATATCAAAATATATTCTTCACTTGAGTCTTCTTCTTTGGTTTTCTCATGATCCTGTTCATCATATTTTGCGACATGAGCATGATGTCTTCTATACTTTCCTTTTCTGACTTGACCTTTGGAGTTGGGATAGTTTATGGAAATGTGTCCCATATTCTGGAAAATGGAGCATTTGTAACTTGATAAATCATTCTTGAACTTGTGATTATTTTGTAATCCATGAGATTTATTATGTGAGTGAACTTCCTTCTTGCTCTTTCCTTTTCTGAAATGTGCTACTAGAGATTGATTTTCTTCATCGCCTAGTTTCTCTTCTCTTGCTGCCAATCTAGATTCTTCCTGAGTACAATCCTCCCATAGTATACTAAACCTTTTTAGCCTTCTTCTTGAACATATACCTTGAATGAATGATTCCCAAGATCTGGGGAGACCATTCAATGTAGTCGTCACCAACTTGGCTTCTTCAATTGTATCTCCAATGGCTTCTATATGTTCTTTGATATGAGACACTCTTGTGAAGTATGATTGGATAGTTTCTAAACTTTGAATCTTCACATTCTTGAGTTATGTTCTCAAGTCCATCTTTCGGTTGATGTTCTTTCCTTCATACAATCTGGATAAGGAATCAAACATTTTCTTGGGAGTTGTCAACGATGAGACATAGGGGATCAAATGATCCTTGATAGAGTCAAAAATGATTCTCTTTTCCTTCACTAGGTTATTCTTGTACTTTTGTTTGGCCTCATATTCATTAGGTTCTAGAACTTCTTCTTTTACAAAATATTCTAGATAATTCTCTTCTATAATGAGCATCACTCTGTACTTCCATGCTCGAAAGTTATCAACACCTTTAATCTTCTCATCAATATTGGTACTAGGTGCCATATGTGCTTGAACAATATAATAAAAAGATAAAAAATTTCACAGAGAGATTTTGTACTTACTAGAGAGTGTTATGTCAAGGTGACCAGTTCCAACTTCAATTCTGCAATTGCCAAGATGTCTTAGACTAGGGAAAGGTGAATTTTCCAAAATGTGAATTTTAGAAATTTTATATAAGGGAAAGGTGCGACCTCCTAAGGTGAGTTCCTTAGTGGTATTAATTTGACCAATTCCCTTCAAAAAATAGGTGAATACCCCTCCTAGGGTTTTTGGTAGTTGCACCAGTTGCAACACTGGTTGCAGTTTACAAAACTTCATCAAACTAAGAATCTAAACCCAAGGAAATATATGCTAAGGTTAGGGGAGTATCCCTATGGTATTAATTTCTCCCAGTTGTTGACTCTTGAAATAATCATGAAGTTACTAGATTGCAAAGAATTACAAGGCATACACAATATATATATATATATATATATATATATATATATATATATATATATATATATATACTTGATTCTGTGTTGTCATAAGTTTTCTTGGATGATAATGGATCACTTGCATGTTTGATTATCTTGATATGAGCTTGGTTTTAATTCTCAACGCAAATGAATGGTAACAATTTTGATTTCAAATGACCATTAAAACTTCTTTGGGCATGGATTTTTCGATCCTAAATACTAGTACAGGGAAAAATCATCATCAAAATGAAAGATTCATGGCTGATGTGTTTAGCAATTCATGGTTTCAAATGGTAAAAGGGTTCTAATTTTTTTATCAATTTATTGACACGGTATTCACTTATTAGTTGCCACTTTGTATATGTGATGAGTTTATTGCAAATTCAACCTCTATACATATGATTGTGACTTGTTATAAGAAATGGGAATTCTATATACATATGCGCATAGCATACCACTCATATATTTCATTGGTTATATGTATATGGTCCGATACATATTACACAAGTTATAAGAACGTGGTAGTATAGACTTTGTTGTTAATGGTTGTGGTGATTCAGAATTTTGTATATGGAAAAGTTTGGAAGTTTTAATGCATATGGGATATATTATCCACATAATGCACTTATGATAAGATTGTAAACCATGTGATCAATGATATGTTATGTTGTCAACATTGTTAATGTGGTAGGTGGTTACATTGCTGACATGTGATTTCATATGAACTAGTGCTTACTTGGAACTTGTTGGTTGCATGGGGTTTGTGAATGTTTCATTGAAACCTGCACATGAGATCTAGCTAAAGAAAGTACAAACAAAT
>ML776634.1:1350744-1373191 GCA_009831015.1 Picea engelmannii
AAAAATGAGTCCCAGTTACTAGGCCATATTAGGTACTCATGTACAATGCAGCTAATGAACACTGAATAAAAATGAGGAAAGAGGGAAAACCACATGGGAACAAAACCCTCCCTCAAAAGACAATGCATCAAAAGAAGAAACTGGAAGTTGCGACACAACTGTGTTTTTCATTGCAAGATGATCCCACAAAGTCTGGAACTTTTTCTCACTGAAAGTATTTGTGAAGATGTAGAAATATTTATAGATCTGATGAAGTCCTTTGACAACCTATCTAGCCTTGCACCTCTTGATCCTGTGGACCCATCTGCACCTGAAAATATTCCTTTCTGGTGGAAGTGGAAGCAAATTCCAAGTCTGATTCTTTAGGAGTGATTCATACTCCTTCTGCATGGCTGATTTCCATAATGGATTTCCCATAGCCTCACTATAAAGTTGCGGATCATAATATTGAACCATATAACAATGCACGAGAATCGTAGGTTCTGACGTTGAAAGTACATGAGAAGTCTCCTCATGCTGAGATTGAGTTATCCTCGAATCCAATGGATTCCCTGCAAGGATACTTGCTTCCTAAAGTGTGAACTATGCCTTCTTGGGAATCTGCTGAAGCTTCAATGCTAGCTTCTTATCTAGCTGTACTACCTTCTTATTTCCAAGCACATAATCTGAGTGTATGGAATCATCTCTGATGTCTTAGATCATATGCATGTTGCACTAGAAGTGAATGCAACGTACTCTCCTTATGCGTAGGTAGAAAAGATGAGTCATAATTAGAAAACTTAGTGAATTTATACAACCTTGACTTGTGATCCACCTCACCAATTGCAATGGTGGAATTGTCATGCATGTCAATTCGTGAAACTGAATTTGATGTAAATTCAACCTTTTTACCTTTCCGAGTGATCTGATAAACTAAGAAAAGATTCATAGAAAGCTTTGGAACATGTAAAACATTCTTAAAACTTCCATTATGGAGTTCCACTCTCCCCTCTCCTACTACTGCTACTAGAGTATCATCCCCCATGAGAATAGGGGGTCTTGAGCATGAAATCAGAGAAGTAAAAATTCCCCCTTTCACTACCATATGATGTGATGTGCTAGAATATATAATCCATGAATCAAATGAGGAATTAATTGCAACAAGAGAATGATGATTACCTTTCTTAGGAGCATGATCTTCTTTCTTCAGCTTCTTGAATCCCTATGGAATGAAGTTTCCAAGGTTGTTCTACTGAAGTGCATGTACCATAAGATCGATCTGTTTCTTCATGCATGTGGATTCTTCATGATTTGATTTATTGCAGTAGGTGCACTTCTTTCTCTTCTTCTTCTTGGAATATAAAGAGCCTTTGGAACCTGAAGAATCATTAAAGGGTTTGTAATATCCCTCCTTCTCATTTTGTTTCTCCTTCCCGTTCTGTTTGTATGATCCTTTTCCATCATGCATGGTGAGTGCATGTGATTTGGAATCCTTGATTAGGCCCATATGAATGAGTTTTTCCTGCTCATGTGTGAGAGAATCAATGACTTGATCCATGGTATGCATCTTCCAATTTGTTCCCATGAGATACCTTCATGAATGGAAAGTGGAAACATAGACAACTTATTCTGGTCTTAGCTTGGCCAATATTGTTAGAATAAGTTGGTCCATTTGTTTATATTTATTAATACCACAAGTTGATAATATCAATATCAAAGATTTAAACTTAGTAAATAAATCTTGTATATTATCAAAACTTTTAGGATCCAAAATATTCAACTCTACCTCAAGCATATGACCTCTCATCTCATCCGGCTTTCCAAAAAAACTTTCCAAGGTGGTCCAGATCTCATTTGGAGTCTTGCATGTAGAAACATGAAACCATATATCATTTGAAATCAATTCAAGAAGAATTATTATGGATTCATCCTTTCAGTTTTCCCATCTCATCTTCTCAATTGCTGATGTAGGTTTTGTTTTTGTCCCCATCGTCAAGTTGTACAATCCTTTCCTTCTGAGTTGGAATTCTGCCTTTGGCTTCCAATAAAAATAATTTTATGGTGTGAGGATTACCACCAAGTTTGAATATATAATATGTGTCATATCCATATCTCCCACTATGTCTAAGAACCCCTAAAAGTTTTCTCTCATTTTTCAAGTGAAAAACTAAGAAATCACTGCAGAAAGGGCACTTTAAGTGAAAATTCATATCAGTTTTAGGAGACGATATTCTGACTTACTTTTTGAGCAAACATCGAGGAATATTTCCAAACAATTGAAAACCCACTTACAGAATGGGTCAATTTACTTGAAGTGAGATCTGTTTCCTCAAAAAGTTAACATTTTGGGAGAAATCACTATTGAAAGGTACAACCATGGATTTTTCTTGTTGAAACTCTGATTTTCCTTATTCTTTGGCTTGTCTAGATTTCTCCAAGCATCGTAGCTCTGATACCATGTAAATGTTTCATAGAAACCTGCACATGAGATCTAGATAAAGCAATTACAAACAAAACTTATCAAGAAAGGAAGAGATATTCAATATGGAAGAATGAGAAAACATATTCACACTACTCCAATGAGTTGATGAATGATACATAGATGATGATCAATATGATAAAATGAATGAGTGGAATACACTCATATATAGGAAAGAGCATGCATAATAACATAATCCATGCATTCATAATGGCATAATAGTGATGATCTAAATAGAAAGTATAAAATAGAACTAGTCATTTAACTCCCATTGAACTAGTGTGCCGAAAATATAAATTTCTCCAACAAGGTTTTGATGTGGCCTGCCTTGGGTTTAGTGAGTGATTAATGTTGGTCATCACCCCAGATCAACATGACCAGTAGTAATTTCATGATTTTACCTTTGTTTATCACTCTAGTTTTGGCGTTAGGTTCATTTTTCAAACGATTGAGGAAAATCTTGGAGCTCTAAAATGTAACCACTACAACCGTTCAGAGTTGTACATATTCGACGCACCACTAGGTATCGTGTTTCGAATTCCTGTTATATAAACATTGTCTTTGGTAATAATTTATCCATAGATTTGTGTATAATATGTTGTTCCTGTTATTGTTTTCTTTCATGTTGTTTAAGTGCATTTGGATAAATATTAAGTGGTTTTGAACGAATAAAACTCCTTGATTATTGAAGAAGTTTGCATGTAATGTTTTGGTTGAGATCAAAGTCATTTTGGGAGTTGGTTACAAAGAGATGATAACAATCCTATTTTTCATGGTTGAAACCCTAGTCACACTCAACCATTTGGTTTGGATGAAATTTTGTTTAGTTGAATTGTTGATGGAAATCGAGTTGATATTTTACGTAACAACACAATTACATGGGCATATGGTTGATATTTGGTTTCAAATTATTGAAGTATGATCTGAACAGAGGCATGGAAATTTTTGGTTTTAGTTTGGATACAGTGATATCTCTGTTCAATTATCACAATGCTTATTCAACACACATATTTATGTAATCATCCATTATTGATATTTTGAACAAAATGGTTACAATTTTGCAAAGTTGCCATTGAACCATTTGAGTTTGATGATTTTGGTTATGAATGGTTGAAAATGAAAGTGATAGTTTGGTTGTGAACACTGTAATTAAATGCATGTCCATTTTACAGTTTCTGTCTTACTTACCACTTTTCGCTCACCTCCTTCCCATTTCACCTTCCCAAGCACCTGTTTTCATTCCCATGCTTTAATTATGATTGCATAATTGAGTTGGAAATAAGAAAAGTGTTCAATTTCTCAGAGATATGCTTTGTTGTATGGTTGAATCGATGTGATTGAGATGTGATAGAGATGTGATAGAATTAAATGAACTTATATATAGTGGAATATAAAACTGGTCATGGTATTGAATAGTCCATTTCACACTCCCCTGCCATACTTACCACCTTTCTCTCATTACAATTCTCGTCATAAAATCCCAAGATCCGTTTTAACCCCTATTCTAAGTGATTTCCAGTTTTGAGAATGTGAATTGTAGGATGATTTCTTGCACATGTATTGATATTTACAGAGACATGCCTAAACTATTGTTATGCAAGGTTTTTTTAGATGATTATAGGTCATACTATGGTAACTGATCCATGTGAATATGTCATCATGAGATTCTTTAGCAGGGGTAGTCACAACAAAAGAGGAAATAATAGAGGTAGAGGATTAGGCCCTTGGAAAAGGGGTAATAAAATTATTAGGTTCTCTATTCATTTCGATGCGGATTAAGAAGAGTTTAATCAATTGTTGCAGATAGGTTTCCTCAACTTTGCTAGACAACAAGCATAAAAACCTCCACCTATCCCTGAGAACCCTAGCCCAAGCATTGGTATACTAGTCCCAAATCATAATTCTTCTCCTTTTGTTATGCCAGAACGAGATGGCTCACAAGATGTTGTACACCCTTATCCTAGACATTCAAAAGGATGGCCAAACATTGACCACTCCCAGTAGCCCCCTTTCCATACTTGTCCTACTTATCCATTGCCATCACCACCACCTTTGCACCCAAACTTACAGCTTCAATCCCAAGCTTCACATGCCCATAATAAATCCAAAATCATTGAGCTTGGAGAAAACCCTAAGGAAGAGAAATCAGAAGCAACCAAGTCAAAATCATCACCGGAGTGTTCTCATTCAGTCACTTCCCACATGCAGGAGAATGATCATAAATATGCTAAGGCAAATTCATCAATTGGAAATAATGAAGGGGTTGAGAGAAGTCATAGAAAGAGAGGGGAAGCCTCTCACAGTAAATATGATTTTTCATCATCAATTTGTTTTATTTTGGCACATGTGCATGGAATTGTTTGTACTTTATTTTGGGACAACTCATATATATTTTTGACAACTCATTTTTTTACAGTTTTATTTTGGACAACCTTTTATATTGTATGCTTCATGTTTGGACATATTTATAGGATGGTTAGATTTTGATTAATTGAATGACTACCACATGGAGTGACAAGGGGGCTCCTATCAATATTATATCTTATGCATGATAATTACATGCATTTTAAGATGTGGAAAGTGATGTGTCATGCATTTAAGGTAGAATATACAAGGATGAAATGGATTATTAAAACATTAAAGTCAATTAGGGGGTCCCCACTTATTAGTTTTATTTAGTACCCTTATCATATTATTATTATTGTTTTTTATTAATTTACTTGAGAACGCTCTTATTAACTAACTAATTGTTAGTTAATGAGTTAATTACAATGGTTGAGTTATTAAATGGAGCAAGCTGAAGAAAGTTAAGGGGGAGGAGATCACTCTGATAAGGTTTTCTCTGACTACCATGTGACATTTCATTACTACTTCATTCACTTTCTGATTTCTAAAGCTAAGAGACTTCTGTGATAGCAAGGTTTGTTGAAGGTGATGATAAGCATAACTAAGAGGCATTGATTTATGATATGCTTCCAAGTTGATTATCTTTTGGTAGTTTGTAGACTTTTCTCGTTTTTTGGATTAGTTTTTCAGTACTGATTAGAATTCTTGTGTAGAGTCATAGTAGAGGAAAACTATGGCAGTGGAATTATTTGATTTAGTCTTGGTTTGATTTGAAGGCATCGATGGTCTATGTGTGTGTGTTACCTTAGGTTGCTATACTTTCTCCTGGTCCATACTCTTGAAGTATGTGAAGTGTATTGACTGATTTCAAAATGAATGAATACAATATTGGATGATTTTGTGACTCATCTTGGTATTTTTTATTATATCAGATTTATATTATTTTGCTTCATGTTTTAAAATTGTTATTTAAAATCATAATTTTTTTATTGCACTTTGATAAAGAAAAAAAAAATCAGCAATTGGTCTATGAGCTATATAACTTAGGAGTTAATTGAATATACAATAAGGCTTTAAACTTGGGTAATAATCCTGCCTATATTGTCCTATCCAGGCAAGATTCGAAGAATTTTATGAGGAGAGTTTCCATATCTTCTACTCAACATATTTTTTGGCGACCATACTAGGAATGAAAGACTCCATTTTCATGTCTCTAGTTTGTATTTTTTGTACACTTGTAGATTTATTGTTTATATTCACTACTTTAATTTTTGTTTTCAGTCTGTTTATAGCTTATATATTTTTGTTTAAATTCTTCTTTTGACTCATGACTATGCCCATTCAAAGACAACCCAACCTAGGTGATGGTATAAAGGATCAAACTGAGATTACCCTTACCTTGTACAATATCATTCTAGAGACTTCTTATAACAGTGCTGAATTTAATCGTTCTTGGGGAGTGGTATTTGAAGAAAATCGAATTCGGGAACAATGGGATGTCCGCCAGAGAATGATTAGAAACCATACTTATCATTAATTTTCTATCATGAAAGTTCCTACCCTTGATCAACCTAACATTCTTGAAGCCCCTGTAAATCAGAACAATGTCTCGTTTACCTTATTTCGAGAAATCCCCACAAATTCGCATACTAGGGATGAGTTACACTGTTACTAGGAAGTTATTACTGTTGAAGTACATATCCATAGATATTTTAATGACCAAAGGATACAATCCCTTAAATAAACCCGACATTATCACCTCTTATGTCCTCTTCCTCTCATATATCTCAAAGAATATAAGGTCAATCACCTAAATTTACTCTCATTCTCGAAGTAGGAAGAAGACAAGTTTTTCTACAAGGACAACAACCTAAGCTTTGTCGGTCCTTATTTGATTCGGATATTTCCTCATCCTCTCCACCTCCTTACGTCTTCAAAATGTATGGGACTAGTAGTGGAACATATAGTAGTGGTTTTGGAGGTGGCTCTAGTAACTCATACTCCTCACAATCTTCTGCCTCGACTTCAATCGGGAGTATCTGTAGCCATGTTGTTCTTGTCCAATCTACCACAAATCCAACCAAGTTCATCAAAATATATGGCTTATTTCAATTTGAGGAATATGATACTACTACTCCATGTCATGTTTCTTCTCCCTTAAATCTTGCATAAGTAGCCAATCCTTTACCGAAATTCAAAGATCATTTTCCCAAGTTCTCAGGAAATGGTACCATCTTTACAGATGAGCATTTGATTTCTTTTTCAAATGATTTTCATAAAATTGGTGTGAATGAAAATGACACCTGCATGCATTTATTTTTCAATTCTCTAGAAGGAAAAGTTGTGGCTGATTTATTTGACTTGCCTCCAAAAATTTCATCCACTTGGGATGAGATGGTCTACTAGTTCAAGTCCACTTTTGGAAAACCCAAGATCCCAACGGATTGGTTGAAGGAGTATAATAACATTATCTATAATAAAGGTAAAACCATTAAGGATTTCAATCTTCACTTTACCAAGTTATATAATCAAATCTTTGAACTGATCAGACCTCAAAACCAAGTTGCATTCATGCACTACTATAACTCCTTACCTTCTTCTTAGCATCACAGATTGGAAGAGAAATCCATAGACAATATTGGGCCTGCTCTTCAGACTTGTTTGGAATACAAAGAACAACTAGAAAGAATTGGTTTTCCTAAGGAAGACTATGCCAAGCAAACCGATATGTCTACCATTTTGCATCTTATGAAAGACATTAATAATCACATGGTTTATTTTGAAAGGAAGGGAATTACTTGTACTTCCACCATTGAGTCTTCCACCCAGGATACTACTAAAAATTTTGTGAGAAATAATTTTCAACCAAATTCCATATTTCCTAGAGCGTGGTGTAAATTTTATGAGGATCATCATGATGAAAGAACTTGTGAATTCAAGAAAAATGTGAGGGATCGAATCTTTGGAAAAAACCCAGATACTATCATTGTTGTCTTAGTTTGGGCCCCACAGGATGATGTGTTAATAAGAAATAAATCATATGCCAATAAGGGAAAAACTGATTCTTCCAAGGCTACTTCTACCCCTAGCACATCCTCTCAAAATATAGGCTCACAAGATGCTCACAATTTCACCAGTCATCGAGTCACTACTCCTTCTTCAAAATATAACATTCTAAATTAGTTGGCTAACATAAAATTTGATGCTACTCTTCTAGATACGGTGACTATTCCAGAACAACAACAACATCTTAAAGATTTTATTGAGGGTAAAACTTCCAACATAACCAATCTGACATAATATTACAATGAAGAAGAGTCTTATGTAAATAGGATACGTGTAAATAACTTTAGGATATCTGTAAATTACCCCCATTTATACATTTATGTAAATATTTTAGATAAAATAGCCCATTGTTGCCTCATTGATGGTGTCTTAGGCCCAAGTGTCATGTCAAATATTATTATGGAAGAGATAGGACTCTCTTGTACAAATGAAAAAGTGAAAAGCATGATATCTTATAATAATCAACAACAACACACGATTGGTGAGATAAAAGATGTAACTTTAGTACTTTGTGCACATCCAGAGATACGTACCACCCTTAACATTCAAGTTATTGATATGTCTATCAACAACTACTCAATTATTTTAGGTATGGATTGGAAAGTCCTAACAGGTGGCTACTTGTCTTTATATGGGTCACATTTATCTATCCCTAAGGATGGAAAGAACATTATTGTTCTCAGAGAATGTTGTGTCTCACTCTTCATTGAGAAATTTACTCATCTAAATGTCAATTATGTTTAGGAGAGCTTGAGTGTCTACTCTGTTTTCACGAAAGAAAATGACATGCCATGCAAACAATTTGACTATGATGAAAAAATGTGGCATATGCACTTTGATGGTGCATGCTCCAGTGAGGGAAATGGAGTTGGTATTATCCTTTACTCACCTATAGGAAAAATTCACAACTTCTCCTTCAAGTTAGAATTCACTTGCACCAATAATGTTTTTGATTTTGAAGCCTTTCTTTTAGGTATAAAAAATTCTTATAATTTGGGTTGTTGTCATCTTGTCGTATTTGGTGATTATGAGCTCGTTGTCAACATTATTAGAAAAATTTATAATCCTAAAAACAAGTTGATGGAAAGGTACACTCAGGTCATTTGGGCCTTGATCTTGAATATTTTATCCATTAAAATCACTCATATAAAAAGGGATCTCAACACAATGGATGACATGTTGACAACTTTTGTTGCTTCTTCTACTCGACAATTTTTATCACAATGAGTTGATTGCACTTTTATGTCTCTATATCATCCACATATACTTGAAAATGTTGAGTCATGGTAGGTTTTCCAAAATGATAAGAGTATATGTGCTTTCTTATAGAATGAAGCTCTTAAGTTTAAGGAAGTGATTTCTTTTGAATATGATAAGTTTCTAAAGGGATTGACTCCTCTTGAGAGTTCATTCTCAACGAGTGATGTTGGAAAAAAAAAATTATTCAGAAGAGGAGTCAAAAAGAAAAGTTGGAGACATCGTCTCCATGAACATTGGAAGCTCAAATGATACCAATATTCTTAAAATAGGATCCTAGTGTTCATAATAATAAAAAGGAAAATTCATGGACTTATTCCGTGAATTCAAGGACATCTTTGCTTGGTCATATGAGGATGTTCATGGTTTTGATTCCAACTTCATCCAACATGCCATTCCTATAAAGGAAAGGGTGAAACCAGTAAGGCAGATACAAAGGCCTGTAAACACTACCCTTGAAGCTACCATTAGAAAAGAAGTTGAAAAATTACTAAAGGCTCAAATCATCTTCCCAGTAAAGTATTTTGAATGGGTCTCAAATTTGGTTCTCATGCAAAAGAAATATTGTGAGATCAAGCTATGTGTTGACTTTTGTGCTTTAAATAGAGCTAGTGTTAAAAACAACTTTCCACTTCCTAACATGGAATTGATATTGAAACAAATGGATGGGTCTCAAATGATGTCCCTACTTGACAATTTTTCTGGGTATAATCAAATAAGAGTCAATAGGGATGAAAAATATAAAACCACATTTTCCACCCGATGGAGATCCTTTGCTTACGAATGCATGCCTTTTGTCTTTTCTAATGTAGGTGCGACATTTCAGAGAGCTATGCAGATAGCTTTTGACTAATTGATCAATAAGATAATTCAGATTTATCTTGATAACTTAATTTTGTATTCTAAGAACTGGTTAGATCATTTTTTTCATCTTAGGAAAGTCCTTCTGCGTTCCATAGAATTTGGTATGTCATTGAATCCTTCTAATTCTATATTTGGAGTTAGTCAAGGAAAACTCCTCGATCACATTGTTTCTGATTGTGGTATCAATATTGACCCTAAGAGAGTTGTCGCGATTATAAACCTCCCTTCTCCTACCTCTAAGCAATATGTTCAATATTTCATGGGCACCATTAACTTTGTAAGGAGGTTTGTCCCTGACTTTGCTGTGATAGTTAAGCCCATACATAACTTGTTGAAGAAAGATAGATTCTTCTCTTGGACTAATGAGGTAGAAAAGGATTTTACAGAAATAAAAATAGCAATCAGCTATGCACCAATTTTAGCCAAGCCATATTTTGATAAATACTTTGTTATTTATACCAATTCCACAGAAGAAGCAGTTTTTTCCATTCTTCTGCAAAATGATGACCAAAATCAGGAAAAACCTATAACCTATACGAGTCGAATTTTATCAGATGATGAGGTGAAATACACTCTAATTGAAAAACACACTTTCTCCTTGGCAAAATCTATAAAAAAATTTAGGCATTTCATTTTGGGAAAGCAAACGTAGGTAAGAGTCCCTTTGCGTGCAGTCAAGTTTTTTCTTACACAGACTCATCTTTCAGGAAAACTTTCACATTGGCTTGCCAAAATTTAGGAACATGGTATAATGATTATGATCCAGGTGGATATTGGTGGCCACCCACCTTTTCCATCTAGCTCAAAACAACTTTCTAGCAATTTTGATAATTTACTATTTTTAGCAATTTTTCGGGTCCTGCAATTCCGGAGCCATTTTGAGGCCCTAAACGACATTTTTGGGTTATATTGCGGTCGAAAAATGCCCCAAAAAACTGTTGTAAGAAAAAAATAATTGTGCAATTGTTGTATTCCTCGGATAGATCTTTCTAATGGGCTATCATACGCCTAAAATGAAGATCGTATGCAAATGTTACGACCCCGGGAAGTTGATGTACTGACTTACCCAAATGGGGCCCACATGACTTTTGGCGCTTCATCTCCTAGGGTTAGGTTTTTGGATGTTTAGGAAACTCTTGTTTATTGTAAAAAGGCCTTGAGAGCCTCATTGTAATCATATTCTTGTGAATGAGTGCAACTGTCACATCTCTTCTTAGAGATAAGCCACCACCATTCCAACAAGCTTGTTTCCACTGCATTTTACAGTTTCCGACTTATTTCTTTATTGAATAGAAAACCAGTTTTACTGTATCTTTGTTATTTTGTGTTAAGAACTTGTTAATAATTTGTATTCATTTGGTTCTGCTCATAAAATCCAGATCAGTGGTATCATAGAGGTATTCTCCTTGTCGTCTTAATGCATGTCCCAAACGAGGTTGGAGTACAAAGACTTGGGCCTCGAGCTTGTTTCTCTTGAGGACAAAATCTCTCGCACGCCCAAACGACCTCTCATGGTAGGAGAAGAGAAAGATGACGAGATAGGAGATCCTTTCAAACTATTGATTGAGGAATCCCTCACGCAACAGAGGAATGAGATGATGGATAGTTTCGCGCAAATCCTTCAGCGGCTACCAACAGGTGACGCATCTTCTTCGAACGGAGGCATCGCCCCCTTCAAGGTACAAATAAACTTCGATATTCCTATATTTGAAGGTTAGATAGATGCAGATGTTGTAGAAAAGTGGTTGAATCTACTAGAAGGGTATTTTTCTATCCATAACTTTTCGAATAGAGAAAAGATTAATTTTTCACTCCTCAAAGCTGTTCCCCATGTCAAAGATTGGTGGGAAACATTCTATGAGAAAAAGGAAACAGAGGAACCCTCATTATTTTCAGTCACAACCACCTGGGAATCCTTCAGGGATGCTATTAAGGAACAATACTACCCTGTCAGAAGTTATGACAACCTGTATTCCAAATGGACCACACTATGGAAAGAAAGAGACCAAGCAGTGCCAGATTTCACAAATATCTTCCATACCTTGCGCACCAAGATGGGTATCGTTATTCAGAGAAACATTTGGTGCTCAAGTATCACAGTGCTCTGCATAGATACATCCAGACCGAAATGGAATTTCTGAATATCTCATCCTTGGGCGTGGCCTACAGATATAATGTCAAAATCGAGCATAAGATCAAACAAAAGACACAGCTATTTGGGCCTGGGAACCCATCACAACAAAAGCTAGGAAAGGGTGGCCCCAACCCACAGAACAAAGGATAGAGAAAATATGGACAGTATCAGGACAACCAGTCCAATTCGCAAGCAAAGAAGGACACTGAAAAGACAAAGAAAGACACTGGGAAGTGGTGTAACTTCCATAAGAGCCCTTGGCATAACACTGTTGACTGCCGCTCAAAGCAGTCACTGGTGGCCGAAGTGAAAGCCTCTGAATCAGATGTAGATTCTAACTTTGAGTGAGAACCAGAAAGGGGAAGACGGATCATTGATGTGGAACCTAGTGCCACCATTGCTACCACCAAGATCCAGCCTGGTGAACCAAATGAGCCAGAAGAAGGAGAGTGCCTCTTCCATTCACAAATGTGGGTAAAAGGCACCCCACTGCACTTCATCATTGATAGTGATTTCCAGAATAACCTCATCTCAACAGAGGTCATCAAGCAGCTGACCCTACCAACAACATCGCACCCACAACCCTACACCATTGGATGGCTCCGCCAAGGAAGCGATCTTTGCGTCAACCAACAGTGTCGACTGTCGTACGACATCAAGCCCTTCAAAGATGAGGTATTGTGTCATGTTGCTCCTCTCAAAGTTTGTGATGTTCTTTTGGGCCAACCTTATTTATGGAAATGTCATGCTATATATGAGTCTAGACCTCATAGTGTTATTATTACTTTGAATAGGAAATTGTACAAGATACCCGAGGCAGTCCCACCTAGTGCTATTTCCTTGATCTCTGCTAAGCAATGCAGGAAGGTCATCTCTCAGACGGGGAAGTTTGTCTTCTTTGTGATTCGCTCTCAGAATAAGCGAAAGATCACAACCACATCTAGGGTCTCTGTAGCCGACCTCTCCACACATCAGAAGCAAGTAGATAAGGTCGTGGAAGAATACTCAGATATCTTCTCCTCACCTACAGGGATATCTCTGCATTGCCAGGTAAAACACCCCATTGATCTGACCCCTAATGCACTGCTTCCCAATGGGCCAGTCTATCATCACTCTTAGTTAGAGAATGAGGAGATCAAGTGACAGATCCAAGAACTGCTCCACAAGGGGAACATCCATCCCATATCATCACCTTGTGGGAGCCCAATCATGCTGGTACAGAAGAAATATAGAACCTGGTGACTCTGTATTGATTACCGGGCTCTGAATAAAATCACAGTCAAAAATTGGTACCCGATTCCACGAATCGATGACCTCCTTGATCAACTTACGGGGGAAAAATGCTTCAGTAAGATTGATCTAAAGTCTGGCTACCACCAGGTCCCGATAGAATAGACAGATGTATGGAAGACCACCTTCAAGTCAAAGGAAGGCCTTTTTGAATGGTTGGTCGTGCCCTTTGGATTGACAAATGCTCCAGCCACTTTGATGAGGATGATGGACGATATCTTGTGACCATTCACCAATACTTTTGTAGTGGTATATCTAGATGACATTCTAATTTACAACAAGACTTGGGCTGAACACTTGCATCATATTCAACAGGTTATACACACCCTGCAGCAACACAAGCTATATGCCAACTTGAAAAAATGCTCCTTCGGCATGGACAGGGTCCATTACCTAGGCTACATCATTGATCAACATGGCGTACATGTGGATCCAACCAAGATCCAAGTCATCTGTGACTAGCCAGCCCCAACCACACTCATTGAGCTTCGAAGCTTCTTGGGCCTTGCCAATTTCTACTGCAGGTTCATGCTGGGATTCTCCCATAGTGCATGGGCCCTCAGCCAAATAAAAAGGGGTGGTGGTGAGGTGAAATTTGCGTGGGGTCGGTCCCAACAACAAGTGTTTGATGATTTGAAGCAGCGCTTGTGCTCATCCCCAGTAATTTCACTACCAGACCCGCAACATCCCTTTGAGATCGAGACAGATGCTTTAGACTATGCCGTGGGCATCGTTCTCACTCAACACGGCCACCCCGTGGCCTATCATAGTGAGACACTATCAGATACTGTCCATAAGTACCTACTTACGAAAAAGAAATGTACTCCATTTTGCAAGCTTGTCGCTAGTGGAGACATTACATTCTTGGGAAGAATACAATCATCCACACTGATCATAAGCCACTAAAGTTCATGCATACACAAGGAAAATTGCAGAATGACCGCCATCAAAAGTGGTCCACATACTTGCAACAATTCCACCTCAACATCAATTATAAAACAGGAAGCGTCAATCGCATCGCTGATTGCCTCAGTAGACCACCAATTGCAACACTCACCATGGTGCTAGACTCTTGTAGCCATGAGACCTCTGGATGGCCCTAACTCTATGATACAGAGCCTGAATTCACCACCACATGTTGGGTGCAAGCGCAGTTGTCGATAATTTCCATATTCAGGATGGGTTGTTGTGTCGTCTAGGCCATATCTGTGTTCCATCAAGCGAGCGAGCGAAGATGATCTGGGAATCCCACTATAGTCGGGTGGAAGGATACTTCAGTGTCGAAAAGACAGTGGCGATGCTACAAAAACATTTCTAATGGCTGAAACTTCGACAGGAGGTCAGCAAGTATATCAGGTCTTGCATTGCCTATGCTATTGCCAGACCGACCACTAAGAAACAGAGCTTGTACACCCCTCTTCCTACTCCTGACAGGCCATGGGAATCCATCTCAATAGACTACATGTCGGGCCTCCCATCCACCAAGCGAGGAAATGACTGTGTTTTTGTGGTTTTTGATTGCTTTTCTAAGATGGCGATTATGGTTTCCTGCAAGAAGAGCATCATAGCAGAGGCCACTGCCAAGCTATTCTTTGAATGAGTTTGGGTACATTTTGGAATCCCACAAACCATTGTCTCATATCGAGATAGTCGATTTCTCAGCACATTCTAGTTGAGCCTCTGGTCATTGATGGACACCAAGCTCACCAAATCCATGGCCTTCCACCCCCAGACAGATGGCCAAACCAAGGTTGTAAATCAAATGATTGTGCATATCCTTCGCATGTATAATTAAAAGCACCCCCACACATGGGATGAGAGCCTTCCCTATGTATAAGATAGCTACAACCGAGCCCTACATAGGTCAACTGGCCACAACCCCTTTCAGGTGGGGTTGGGATTCCAACCATTGGGTCCCATAGATGTTGTACTTCCCCTTGTTGTCACCTTGACTGACTCATATCCTACTCCAACTGAAGTTGACAAAGACACCCAGTTCATTGATTGGATCTAGCACATCCACCAACAGGTTAAGGATATCCTACAAAAATTCAATTACAAGTACAAACAATGCCATGATCAACATCAGGTGCCACATAAGTTTCAGGTGGACGACAAAGTTTGGTTGCACTTGCAGAAAGAACGCCTTATAGGACCCCATCAGAAGCTTCACCCACTTCGTTATGGGACGTACACTATCCCCAAGGCCGTGGGTGATAATGATTTTGAGCTCAACATTCCTCCTTTCCTTGGCCTTCACCCAATGTTCAACATGGACCTCCTTCAACCTTATTTCCCACCATTATTGGACGCCCCAGATATAGCAGAACAACTGACACCAGCATAGCTCAACCCCAACTGCACACAATAGGAATCCAGTGATCAGATTGTGGACACACAGATCAAGGGCACTCGATAACAAGGGATCCATCTTTATTGAGTTGTCAAAGCAGGGAAGCTCCTACACCAAGGCAAGTGGCTCACCCGGGGCCAAATTCAGTAGAAATTTCCTCATCTAATGGGGGAACTCAATGCAATGGAGACCATTTCTTCCTAAGGAGGGAGGATTGATCCATGTGGATATCGGTGGCCACCCACCTTTTCCAGCTGGATCAAAACAACTTTTTAACAATTTTGATAATTTACTATTTTTAGCAGTTTTTTGGGTCCTGCACTTCTCGAGCCATTTTAAGGCCCAAAACAACGTTTTTTGGGGTATGTTGCGGTCGAAAAATACCTCAAAAAAATGTTTTAAAATAAAATGAAATTGTACAAATGTTGTATTCCTCGGATATATCTTTCCAATGGGCTATTATACGCCTAAAACGAAGATCGTATGTAAAAGTTACGACCCCGGGAAGTTGATGTACTGACTTACCCAAACGGGGCCCAAATGACTTTTGGCGCTTCATCTCCTAGTGTTAGTTTTTTGCATGTTTAGGAAACTCTTGTTTATTGTAAAAATTCCTTGAGAGCCTCATTGTAATCATCTTCTTGCAAATGAGCGCAATCGTCACATCTCTTCTCAGAGATAAGCCACCACCATTCCAGCAAGCTTGTTTCCGCTGCATTTTATAGTTTCTAGCTTATTTCTTTATTGAATAGAAAATCAGTTTAATTGTATCTCTGTTATTTTTTGTTAAGCACCTGTTAATAATCTGTATTCATTTCGTTCTGCTCATAAAATCCGGATCAAATTACTACAACCAAAACGATTAAGGGACGTGATCTAGCTCTCAACTTGGCTCAACACCCTGAACTAGGTGATTCTCTTGAGGAAGATGAGAATGCTTTGTCGACATTATTCTACTTGGAAACTCATGATGTTGATCTGGTTGATCATCCTTGGTACAAATATATCATCTAATATCTTTTTCATCATAATTTTTCAGATCATTTAGATTCACATTAGCGTAGAAGGTTGTGCTTGATATCCTCAAAGTGCCTCATCCTAGGAAACACCCTTTTTTGCATATATGTTGATGGGATATTATTAAGATGTGTAGATGATAAAACAATTCAAAATTTTTTGAATGAATTCCATGCATCAACAGATTCTAACGTCGATATTGGTGGCCATTTCATAGAGAATGCTACATCTTATAAGATTATTAGGGTTGGTTACTTTTGGTACTTGATGTTTCAATATTCTTTTAAGTTCGTTTGGGCTTGTGAAAAATGTCAATTTTTTTTTGGCAGGGAACAATTTTATGCTATGCCTCTACAACCAGTCTTACTTGATTTCCCATTTTCCAAATGGGAATTAGAATTCATCGGCCCTATTAACCCTCCATCTTCTACATGACATGTATTTATCTTGACGACAACATACTACTTTACCAAGTGGATTGAAGTTGTCCCTCTTAAGAATGTGCAAGATGAGTAGGTCATTAACTTCTTGGAATATAGTATCTTCTCTCGTTTTGGCCTTTCGCTCAAAATAAAACTAGACAACAGACCATCGTTCATTTCTGCAAAATTTACTCAGTTTTTAAGCAAATTTGGAGTGAAGCATTTCACCTCATGTACCTATTACCCTCAGGGAAATGGGCAAGCCAAGTCCACTAACAAATGTTAGGATATTTAGACACTTAGGAGTTAGTTAAGATCTACTTGTTCTAATGTGTCGTTAGCTAAAAGTGTGTTTCTTAAGATGTTTCTTTAGTATGCATTAGTATGCATTTGTAGTTAGGAAATCTGGCGGTCATGATATGTTCTCTGTTGGATTACTAAGAGAGGGGGTGAATCAGTAATAGAGCAATTTAATCATTTTTAACCATAAAATGCAAGTGTTATATCAATGTAGCATTATCATCCAACAGTTAAAGAGTAAATAAACAATGAATAAATGATCAATCATACACATACACAATACACCAATTTTTTTTATGTGGAAACCCGAAGCGGGAGAAAACCAAAGAATCTTTTTTCTTATATGTATTTAAGAATTACATTCATTGGAAGCACCAAATTTCTTTATTTTCCAGCTGCAATTGGAAGGAGGCTCCAACCCCCTAGTTTATCAGGCTACAACCTTAGGGAAGCTCCAACTCCCCAATTCTTTGGCTACAACCAAAAGGAGGATAAAACCCCCTATGTTCTCTGGCTACAACTGAAAGGTGTCTACAATCTTCTATCATTTCCCTGTCCAACATCCCTAACATAGAAGTAGAATGATGGAACCACTGTCACACTATCACTATGAGATATACTGTTGTAAACCTATGCCAATCAACCTGCACTAAACAACTTGTACCAAACAACCTGTAATAAACTTGTACCATAAACAAATGCATCAACCATGCACCAAACCTGTACAAATAACCTGCCATAATAACTTGTCCAAACAACCTATCTCATCAATATTATCAACCAAATCAGATCTACTGACCAAGATCAATCACCAAGATAACTCTCAACCATATGCACAATATCACCAAGATGTGCATCAACCAAGCATAACGCAACAACTCATAATCATCACCAAGATCAATATGTGCTTCTAATAACATACCAAGACAAGTATGTTACACCATCCATAAACCATGTGTCAACAATACTACTAACAAGTGCCTCCAACCATGTATCAAGTATGTACCAATCATGCATCAACTACTCATCAACTATGACTCAGCAAGATGTACCAACATAATCAACTATACACCTCATGTATGTGTCAACTCATCAACTACTTGTCTCAACCATGTACCCAACATGTACCTCAACCAAAAGCCCTCATCAATTTCATCATCCAAATATGATTTGTAACTCTATAAAAAAACCTGGTGTATATGATCACATACATGCAAACATTCCTTAACTTCAACAAGAAGAGACTAGCATTTTCATCAAACTTTACTTTAGTCTCACATGACTAATTTTGGATTAGTCAACAACACTAACTTGAAATAATCATAACTATGTACCTGTAATTAATAAAGATATGAAAATAGTACACAATATTCTTCAGTGTCTTTTATGCAATTCCTCTAGGTTTCACTACTTGGAACCTCTCAGAAAATGAGTTATAGCAAAAATGACATACCTTGTTGAATTCTGGCTTATTTTAGAGAGCGAAATTGCAGAGCGTTCCCCACACATAATATTTGTTGTATGGATATGAAAATGGTACAAAGAATACTACAAACTGTACTCTAACCAATACATTTAGTATTACTGAATTTGGATATGTTAGGAAGAATTTATGACATTTTTACCGAAACACTTGTTTTAGACTAGTTTTAGGACTAGCCACAAACCCTATTTTCCATGGAGTGTAAATCCAAAAATACAACGACCCAGAAGCTTAAATTTTTATCACAGCTACTTGGAAATGTTTCCTCAAAGATCCCCATATTTCACACTCTGAATCATTCTAGAAAAAACGTTATTGCTAAAATGGTGAGATGACCTATAAATAACATACCTTAGAATGCATCATCAAAAGAATTTATCCTCCCTTGAATTCTTGCCTTCTTTACTTCACCTTCCCTCTGAAATTCACCTTAGATATCCTTTGGTTACCTCATTCACTTGTAAATATTCAATATTCTCAAGTGTGATTAAACTGAGAGACCCTTGCCTCTTATTTATATTTTTATGTAGCTTCCTCAAGGGGTTACCTTCTAACCATATTAAACCACTTTCCTTATTTTAGGGCTAACCCACTTCTAACCACTTGTCCACTTAGTAATTTCTCCATTAACTTTATTACTTAAATAATTTATTTTGTATCCACTTTGAATTATAATACACTCATCACTTCACTTTATTATTTAAATAATTTCTTCTTTGTAACCACTTTGACTACTTTGACCTTTTGGGGCTTCTAGATGACTCATGAGGGTTCTCCAACTTCACATGGCCATAACTCTCTAACCGTGAGGAGATATGTGATGTTCCACATACCATCGGAAATGGCATGACATGTAATATCCATATAGAATAGTCTTACCTTCAAATACATTAAAACTCATACCATTATACATCAAACAAAATTGGGTCAATTACCCAAACCTTTGTGCCACCGGAATTCGCTACCAGACTTTTTTCAAGGGTTGACATCAATGACAACCAACCCAAATAATCAACATTCTTGACATAGAGTGATCCAACGGTTCATATTCTCCTCGATCTTAATGACCATTGATCTATGGCATAACACCCAATTGGTCCACGATTTCTATTTAAAGAGAATGGAGGGTCATTTTTCGACGATTGATTGTGAGAAAATCTCTTGTAAATCATCGTTGTAATCTTTTTCTTTTGGATTAATAAACTGCTCCAAGTGGCCCTGTTGGATGGTTCCGTGGATGTTTCCCCGTAGGGGTTTTACCACATCAAAACATCAATGTGTTTATCTTTGATATGGTTGTGTGAGTGGTTATTGAAGGTGTTCATCCTCTGTTGGAATATATGTGTTGTCGAACATGGTATTAGAGCTTGTTTGAAGATCCGCTCCTGTTGTATATTGAGATCATGAAATCGATTCTACTCATATCCGTTTTATTCTATTTCCGTACATTTCTGGGATGAGAGGTTTGTTCCATTGCATCATAAGCACTCATTTCATTCAAGAGCTCTTTTTTTTCACTTGAAAAGGTTTATGTCTGCCCAAGATACAACCATTTCAGCTAGATTCGGAGGTATAAACCCTGAATATGCCTTTTTAAAACTTTTGCAAAGTATTATTTCAGTTTTATATTGTTTGTTTCTGGGTTGCTACTCTTTTAGATCTGTGTATGCTATTTTCCCCGTGCTCTGTTTGATCTCGACAAATCAGAAACATATAGCAAATGATGCATTTTCCGGGTAATCTAATCAAGATCTAACCCTTGTTGTCATCGAGAAGCGAAAATAGTTTACTCTCCAAGGCCGTCTTCAACAACAATAACAACAACAACATTACTCCCAATCCTCTTGCTAAACAATGCAATATGTTTTTCTATCCCATTTGGTTAAAATTTTCTTTATTAAGTAAGAGATCTTGAGTTCAAGTCTCTCTTTTGTTACTTTTTTTTGAAAAAGTTCATGCTCCATTGTAAAGTGTATTTCACTTCAAGTATAAAAGTGAATCACTATAAGTAGCTTTAATATTTTAGAGTTATTTATTTTGCATGGAGATTTTATTTTATAAAGTAACTTCATTGTAAAAGTGAACCCCACTTATTTTTATAAAAGTGGGTCACTTTATAAAGAAACTTAGACCATCACGTGGTCCTTTGGTTACCGTTTATGCCTTTTTTAAAAAGACATAACTTTCACATCCGAAGTCTGTTTTCAGTGCCGTTTTTTTTAAACTACCTAATTTTTTGAGATATTTCCATCTAGTTCATCATTTTAAGTTTTTAAATCCATATTATCTACACATTTAATATGGTTTCTTCAAGTAATCTTTTGCTTACCAACACCAACTACTTCCAATGGAAATCTCATATGGAGGATTTATTAAGAAGTAAAGGCTTGTACTAGATTACCTTGGGAAAGGAACCATAACCTACCAATGTTGATAATAAATTCAAATGGGATAATAGGAATGACTAAGCAGGTGGACTAATTAGAATGTCCATCTCTCCTGATTTAAGTTTCCACCTTCAACAAATTGATAAACCCAAAGAAGCTTGGGAAAATATTGAATCTGTGTTTGGTAAACACAATATTATTCAAGCACAACAATTAGAAAATCAAGTACTCACTTTAAATCCAAGTGATTTTTCTTGCATTGAATAATATCTATCTAATTTTAAAACACTTAGAATTTTATGTGAAAAATGTAAGATAAATATAGAAGAAGATCGTTGCATCTATCTTATTCTTTCTAAGCTAGGTAGTGGATATTCTATGCTTGTATCTATATTTTATGCCATCCAAGAGGATATAGGGAGAACTTATCAAAAACCCACTCTTTATAACTTTTTTGATGCTTTGATTAGAGAGAATGATAAACTTGTACAACTTGGAGTGATCAACATTGCAGGTACCTCCAACAAATCCTTAGTCGTCCATCAGAAAGATAAACCCAATAATCCCAATAAGCAACATCCTCACCACAAAAACAAAAACATAAGGGTCCCAAACCAACTCAGACAACTTCTGCTCCTAATGGTGACAAAGGATCAAAACATAAAAATAAGAAGATTGAGAGCAATTGCAACTTTTGTGATAAATATGGTCATGATGAGTCCAAATGCTTCAAGAAGATGACAGCTTTAGAAGCAACGATGAAGAAGCACACCATCAATATTAATTCTACTTTTTCTTCTTCTTCTCATGGACATGCACTTTCTGCTTCTGGTTTCTCCTTCAATACAACTTCTACTTCTTCTCATGAGTGTCTTATTGATTCTGAAGCATATTATCATATGGCTAAGGATAGAGACATATTTTCTTCTCTAAATAAATGTAATACCAATAAAATATTTGTTAGTGGTGACAGATATCTTAGTGTTGAAGGATCTAGAACAATTCAAGTAGAAAATGGTCATTTCAATGATGTATTATGTGTTCCAAGTCTTTCTTGTAACCTTCTATCA
>ML776634.1:1390691-1415877 GCA_009831015.1 Picea engelmannii
CTTTCTACCCTCCACCATCCCTATTTGAAAGAGCATACCAGAGAAAATATTTCTAAATTCATAACAAAAAGGTTTCTCTATACTGCAAAACCAAAGATCTAGGTTCAAGCCAATACTATATTTCCTTCCTCGTGGAGTCGCCATTGTTGACTCTCAAAATCATCATGAAGTTACCAACCTACAAATAATTGCAAGGCATGCACAATTTTTATTTATTGTTATTATTATTATTATATATATATATACACACTAAATAACCTATAAGTGGGACCCCCTATAGTGTCATTAAAGAAAATATCCCCCTTGAAGGAAAATTCACTTGATTCTGGGTTGTCGTAATTTGTCTTGGATGTTAATGGATCACTTTCATGTTTGATTATCTTGATATGAGATTGGTTTTAATTCCTTCACCAAATAACTGAAACCCTTCACTGGAGCACCTTTCCTTTGTAGCTACGTCACTCCTCTTATGTAGCTATGTCACTCTCCAAGAATTGTGCATTGTATGAGATATATAGTTGTGTGCATGTCCAAATGAGGCGCTAGGCCTCTTATAAATACAAGTTGGACTTCCTAGAATTAGGTCAGGGCGAACTTGTCCACTTTACCCTTCTATTTTACAATTGAATTTTCAAGACAAAATAGGGATGACTTTTACAAAGGAACAATAGGGCCAACTTAAAAAATATAATAGAACATTATTCTTTAGGGTTTTTTCTTGGTCAAATACAATATGAATATAATAATAATATATTCTGAAGCTACTCAAGCTTCAACAATAAGTTGGTACATCAACTTCCCGAGGTCATAACTTTTGCATACGATATATGTTTTAGGCGTACGATAGCTCATTGGAAAGATATATCAAAGGAATACACATTTTTCCATCACACTATAACTCCATTCATAATGTGACTTTAGCGAGCCCAAAAAATTATGTTTAGGAACTCGAAACGTCCCCTGAAGTTTAGAACCCGAAAAGCTAGAAAAACACTGCCAAGATGAAAACTGTATGTGAGACAGTTGGAAGAGGTGGGTGGCCACCTATATACACCTAGATCAATCCCCCCCCCCCCNAAATGGTCTCCATTGCATTGATTTCCCCCATCAAATGAGAAAATTTATGCTGAATTTGGCCTCGGGTGAGCCACTTTCCTTGGTGTAGGAGCTGCTCTGCTTTGACAACACGATAAAGATGAAGTTTCTATTGGAGATTTCCCTTGGCCTATGTGTCCACGATATGATTCATGGATTCCTATTACATGCATCTAGGGTTGATCTCGGTCAATGTCAATTTTTTTTCTATCTCTGAGGTGTCCAATAATGGTGGAAAGTATGGTCTAAGGAGGTCCACATTAAACATTGGTTGCAAGCCAAGGAAGGGGAGAAAGTTGAGCTCAAAAGAATTGTCACCCACAACCTTGGTGATGGTTTAAGGTCCATATCGAAGTGGAAATATATTCTTATGGGGTCTTGTAAGGCATTCTTTCTGCAAATTCAACCAAACTTTATCTCCCACCTGAAACTTGTGTGGCACCCAGTGTTGATCATGGCGTTGATTGTACTTGGCACTGGACTTCTACAAAATATCATGAACCTATTGGTGGATGTTTTGGATTCGTTCAATGAACTATGTGTCTTTTTAAGTTTCGATTTGAGCATGGAATGATTATGCCTATGTGGATGCAAGGGGTAGTGCAACATCCATGGGACCCAATGGTTGAAATCCCAACCCCACCTGAAAGAGGTTATGGTTGGTTGAGCTATGTATGGCTCGGTTGTAACTATGTTGAACATAGGGAAGACTCTCATCCCATGTGCATGAGTTCTTGGAATTGTACATGACCATCTTGTTGATGACCTCGATTTGGCCATTCATTTGGGGGTGGAAGGAAGTGGATTTGGTGAGCTTGGTGTCTATATGTGACTAGAGGCTTGACTAGAATCTGTTGAGGAACCAACTGTCCCAATATGAGACGATGGTTTGTGGTATCCAAACATTTACCCACACTCATTTGAAGAATATCTTGGCAGTGGACTCTTTTGTGATGTACTTCATGTAGACGACTAGAATCACCATCTTGGAAAATATATCAACGACCAGAAAAACATAGTCATTTCCTTGCTTGGTTGAAGGAAGGATCAACATGTAGTCCATCAAGATGGATTTCCAGGGCCTATCAGGAGAAGGAGGAGGGGTTCACATGCCTTATTTCTTAATATCTAGTTTGGAAATGGTGCAGGCCATGCATGACCTGATATACTTGCTGACATCCTACCGAAGTTTCATCCAATAGAAATGTTGTTGCAACACTTCCACTATATTTTCTATGCTGAAGTGTCCTACCACTTGACTGTAGTGAGCTTCCCAAATAATATTCGCTCGCTCACTTGATGGGATGAAGAGATGGCCTAGATGGCAGACCAACCCATCCTGAAGATGGAAATCAATGATAGTTTTATTTGTGCCCAACATATGGTAGATAGTGGTGAAGTTGGAATCTCTCTCATATATTTGGGGCCATCCGGAAATCTCATGCCTGCATGAGTGTAGCATTATGTTTAGTGTTGCAACTGGAGGTCGACTAAGGAAGTCAATGACACGGTTGGTGTTCCCTGTATTATACTTGATGTTGAGATGGAATTGTTGAAAGTATGTGGACCACTTATGATGGAAGTTATTCTACAATTTTCCTTGTGTTTGCATGAATTGCAGAGGCTTATGATCAATGTGGATTATTGTCTCCTTACCGAGAATGTAATTCCTCCATTGGTGACATGCTTGTACAATGGAGTACATTTCTTTGTCGTAAGTGGGGTACCTACAGATGATATATGATAATGTATCACTATGATAGGCCACATGATGTCCATGTTGAGTGATAAATGCACCCATGGCATAGTCTGAAGAATCTTTCTCAATCTCAAAAGGTTGTTGCAGGTCGGGTAATGAGAGCATCGTGGTTGAGCACAATTGTTGCTTCAAATCATCGAACACTTTATGTTGTGACTAGCCCCAAATGAACTTTACATTTCCAACACCCCTGGTCTCTTGACTAAGGTCCCATGTAATGTGGGAGAATCCCAACATGAACCTGCAATAGAAATTGGCAAGACCTAAGAAGCTGTGAAGCTCAGTGAGTGTAGTCGAGGTTGGCTAGTCATGAATGACTTGGATCTTGGCTGGATCGACATGCACCCCATTCTCATAAACAATGTAGCCTAGGTAATGGACCTTGTTCATGCCTAAGGATCATTTTTCCAAATTAGCATATAGCTTGTGTTGTCACAGAATGTGCATAACCTACTGAATATGTTGCAAGTGTTCCACCCAACTCTTGTTGAATATGAGGATTTCATCCAAATATAATATACCACCACAAAATACTTGGTGAAAGGCCACAATATATTGTCCATCATCCTCAATAAAGTTGTTGGGTCATTCATCAAGCCAAATGGCATGACCAACCATTCAAAAATACCTTCTTTGGACTTGATGACAGTCTTCCATACATCGGTCTGCTCTATTGCGACTTGGTTTTATCCAGAATTGAGATCAATCTTACTAAATTATTTGCCCCCCTTGAGCTCGTCAATGAGATCTTCAATTCGGGGAATTGGGTACCAGTTCCTAACTGTAATTTTATTTAGGGCCCAATAATCAATGCAGAGCCACCAGGTCCCATATTTCTTCTGCACAAGAATGACTAGGCTTCCATAAGGTGAGGATTTTGGTCGTGTGTGCTCCTTTTTGAGAAGCTCTTGGATATAGCGCTTGATTTCCTTATTTTCTTACAGAAAGTGGCGATATATTGACCCATTGGGTAGAGGTGCATCAAGGGTTAGATTGATTGAATTTTTGACTTGACAATGTAGAGGTACCCGAGTGGGTTAGGAGAATATGTCTTTGTATTCTTCCAAGACCTTATCCACATGCTTCTACTACATGGAGAGACCTGTTGTTGAGGCCATGGATGTGGTTTCAACCTTCTGCTCACTTTCAATGTGAATCATGAAGAATAAAAACCTCCTAGTTTGAGAGATTCCTTTCTGCATTGCTTGGCAGAGATCAAGGAAATGGCAGTAGGTGGGACTACCTCAGGTATCATGTACAATTTCATTTTCAAATTAATGATAACACTACAAGTCCTAGACTCATATAAAACATGACATTTCCATAAATAAGGTTGGACAAAAAGAACATCACAAACTTCAAGGGGGGTGAAATCACACAATACCTCATATTTTAAGGGCTTGATGTCGTAGGGAAGGCGACACTATTGGTTGACACGGAGATATCTCCCTTGGCGGAGATATCTGATGGTGTATGATTGTGGGTGTGGTGTTGTTGGCAAAACTAACCGCTTGATGACCTCCACTGAGATGAAGTTATTTTGTATACCGCTATAAATGATGAATTGAAGCAAATTACCCTTCTCCCACATCTTTGAATGAAAGAGGCGCTCACCTTCCTTTGGTTCATCAAGTTCACCAGGATGGATCTTGGTGGTAGAAACGGTGGCACTGAGTTCTGCATCAATGATATATATATCCATTTTTATTGTTCTAACTCAGAGTTGGAGCCCACATATGATTAAGAGGATTTTACCTTGGCCACCAATGATTGCTTTGAGTGACATTCAATGGTGTTATGTCAGGGGCTCTTATGGAACTCGCACCACTTCCCAATTTCTTTCTTTGTCTTCCCATTGTCCTTCTTTATTTTCAGCTTCAAATGGTTGTACCGAGGTTGTCCATCCTTTCCATGTCCTTTGTTTTATGGGTTGGGTTGCCTTTACCCTGCTTCTGTTGTGAGGGGTTCATAGACCCAAATTGTTGTGTCTTTTGTTTAATATTCTACTCGATTTTGACACAATATAAATAGGTCGCGCCCAAGGAAGAGATGTCCAAAAACTCCATTTCTTTCTGTATGTATCTATGAATACCGTCATTGTACTTGAGCACTATATTTCACTCAGAGTCTTTGATACCCATCTTGGTGCGCAAGGTATGGAAGACATTGGTGAACTATGGCACTGTTTGGTCCCTTTCTTTCCGCAATGTGGTCCATCTTGTATATAAGTCGTCATAGATTCCAACATGGTAGTATTTTTCCTTAATAGAGTACCTAAAAGAACCCCAAGTGGGTTTGATTTCAAATAATGGAGATTCCTTTGTTTCATTTTTCTCACAAAAAGTCTCCCACCAATCTTTGACATGGGGGACGACCTTAGGGAGCACAAATGTAATCTTTTCTCTATCAAAAATTTATAGAAAAAAATACCCTTCTAGAAGTTTTAACCATTTCTCTACAACATTTGCATTTATATGACCTTCAAATGGAGGAATATAAAAATTGATGTGTACCTTGAAGGGGGCGATGCCTCTCCTCGAGGAAGATGTGTCACCTATTTACATTCGTTGAAGGATTTGCATAAAATTATCCATCATCTTGTTCCTCTGTCATGCAACTCGAGAAACAATTTGAAGGGATCTCCTGCACCATCGTCTCTCTTTTCTTCTTGACCATTGGGTTCTGCGAGGTCGATCTTGTAAAGGATCAACTGGTTCAAGTCCCAACTTCTTATACCCTAACCTCGTTGGGGACATGCACAAAGAAATAAATGAAGAGCAGATTGCTCTGATACCACTAATCTAGATTTATGAGTGGAATGAAATGAAACACAGATCTATAACATTAACACAAAGATACATTGAAAAATAACAGACATACATCAAAAAATAATAGATATACAGTGAAACTTAACTTCTATTCAATAAAGAAATATGTTGAAACTGTAAAATGTAGAATGAAACAATCTTGCTCGAATGGTGGTAGCTAATATTTGAGAAGAGATGTGGAAGCTACATGCATTCTCCTGAGTACCTTATGAAGAGACCTCCATGATTGTTTTAGCATCAAGAAGTAATCAGAAAACCCTAGACATCCAAAAACCTAACCCTATGAGATGAAGCACCAAAAGTCATGTGGGCCTCGATGGGGTAAGTTGGTACAACAAATTCCTGGGGTCGTAACTCTTGCATACAATCTCTGTTTTAGCCGCAGGATATCCCATTGGAAATATCTATCTGAGGAATACACATGTTTTCATCACACTCTAACTTCATTTACAATCCGACTGTGGCGATCCCAAAAAAATGTTGTTTAGGGCCTTAAAACGGCCCCAGAAGTTTAGGACCTGAAAAGCTAGAAAAATCTGCCAAGATGAAAATTGTACGTGAGCCAGTTAGAAGAGGTGGGTGGCCAATGATATCCACTTGGATCAATACTCCCCCCTTAATAAACAATGGTCTCTATTCTGTTGAGTTCCCCCATCAAATGAAGAAATTTCTTTTGAATTTGGCCTCGGGTGAGCCACTTGCCTTGGTGCAGGAACTGCACCACTTTAACAACACAATAACGTTGAAGCTTATGTTGGAAATTTACCTTGATTTGTGTTCCCATGATATGATTAGTGGATTTTTTTCCATGCAGTTAGGGTTGAACGCAATCAATGTCAACTATGCTGCTATCTATGAGGTGTCCAATAATGGTGGAAAGTATGGTCGAAGGAGGTCCACATTAAACACTGGGTGCAAGCCAAGGAAGGGGGAAATGTTGAGCTCAAAAGAATTGTCACCTATATCCTTGGTGATGGTGTAAGGTACATAGCAGAGTGGACAAAGCTTCCAATGGGGTCCTGTAAGGAGTTCTTTCTATAAATGCAACCAAAATTTATCTCCCACCTGAAACTTATGTGGCACTCGATGTTGATCATGGCATTGCTTGTACTTGGCATTGGACTTCTGCAAAATATCTTGAACTTATTGGTGGATGTGTTGGATTCATTCAATGAACTAGGTGACTTTTTCATCTTCAGTTTGAGCATGGGATGATTATGCCTATTTGGATTCAAGGGGTAATGCGACATCCATGGGAACTAATGGTTGAAATCTCATCCCCACCTAAAAAGGGTTGTGGTCAGTTGAGCTATGTATGGATCTATTTTAATTGTGCGAAACATAGTGAAGACTCTCATCCCATGTGCATGGATGCTTGGAATTGTACATGTGCAATATATGAACGATCATCATGTTGACGACCTTGGTTTAGCCATCTGTTTGGGGGTGGAAGGAAGTGAATTTGGTGAGCTTGGTGTCCAGCCATGACCAGAGGCTTGACTAGAATGTGTTGAGGAACCGGTTTTCCCAATATGATATGATGGTTTGTGGTATCCCAAATTGTACCCACACTCATATGAAGAAGATCTTGGTATTATCCTCTATTGTGATTCTCTTCTTGCAGGTGGCCATAATTACCATCTTCGAAAATCGATCAGAAACCACAAAAACACAGTCATTTCCCTGCTTGGTCGAAGGAAGGCCCTACATGTATTCCATCGAGATAGATTCCCAGGGCCTATCAAGAGTAGGCAAAGGAGTGTACATGCCTTGTTTCTTAATGTCCAGTTTGGAAATGGTGCAGGTTGTGCAAGACCTGATATACTTGCTGACATCATGTTGAAGTTTCGGCCAATAGAAATGTTGTTGTAGCACTGCCACTGTCTTTTCTACGCCGAAGTGTCCTACCACCCGACTGTAGTGAGCTTCCCAAATAATCTTCGCTTGCTTTCTTTATGGCACGTAGATATGGCCCAGATGGCACAACAACGCATCCTAAAGATGGAAATCAGTGACGACTGTGTTTGTGCCCAACATATGGTAGATAGTGGTGAAGTCAGGATCTCTCTTGTAGAGTCGGGGCCACCTGAAGGTCTCATGCTCGTAGGAGTGTATCACTATGGTTAGTGTTGCAAATGGAAGTTGACTGAGGTAGTCAGCGACGTAGTTGGTGCTCTGTGTCTTACACTTGATGTTGATATGGAACTGCTACAAGTATGTGGACCACTTTTGATGGCGATCATTATAAAATTTTCCTTGTGTATTCATGAACTGCAGAGGCTTATGATCAATGTGGATGATTGTCTCCTTCCTAAGAATGTAATTCCTCCACTGGAGGTAGGATTTTGCAATGGATTAAATTTCTTTGTCATAAGGGGGGTACTTATGTACAATATCTGATAGTTTCCCGATTGGCCATGGGGTGTCCATTTTGAGTGATAGTTGCGCCCACGACATAGTTTGAAGCATTTGTCTCAAGCTCAAAAGGTCATTGCAGGTCAGGTAATGAGAGCACCAGGTATGAGCACAAGCGTTGCTTCAAATCATTGAGTGATTTCAATTTCGACTAGCCTCACACAAAATTTTCCTTTCCACCACCCCTGGTCACTTGGCTAAGGGCCCATGAAATGTGGGAGAATCCCAACACAAATCTGCAATAGAAATTGGCAAGGCCTAAGAAGCTATGAAGCTTAATGAGTGTGGTCATGGCTAGCCATTCATGAATGACCTGAATATTGGTTGGATCGACATGCACCCCATGATCATCAACAAGGTATCCTAGGTATTGGACCCCGTTCATTGTTGAAGGATCATTTTTCCAAATTTTCATATAGCTTGTGTTGTCACAGAGTGTGAAGAACCCCTTGAATATGTTGCAAGTGTTCCTTCCAACTCTTGCTGAAGATGAGGATGTCATCCAAAAAAATCACCACAAAATAATTGGTGAAAGTCCCTAATATATCATCCATCATCCTCGTGAAATTTGTTGGGGTATTTGTGAAGCCAAAGGACATGACCAACCATTCAAAAATACCTTCATTGGACTTGAATACAACCTTCTATACATTGGTCTTCTCTATTGGGACCTGGTGGTAGTTGGACTTCAGATGAATATTACTGAAGTATTTTCCCCCCCTTGAGTTGGTCAAGGAGATCATCAATTCAGGGAATTAGGTACTGGTTCCTCACTGTGATTTTATTTAGGGATCGATAATCAATGCAGAGTTTCCAGGTCCCATATTTCTTCTGCACAAGCACGATTAGGTTTCAACAAGGTGATGAGCTTGGTCATATGTGCCCCTTTTTGAGAAAATTTTGTATCTAGCACTTGGTTTCCTCATTTTCTAACAAAGAGAGATGATAGACTGGCCCATTGGGTAGTGGTGCACCAGGGGTCATATCAAATGAATGCTTGACCTGACAGTGCATAGATACCCCAGTGGGTGAGGAGAATATGTCTTTGTATTCTTCCATGACCTAATCCACTTGATTTTGCTACGTGGAGAGACATTCCATGAAGACCATGGATGTGGCTGCAACCTTTCACTCACTTTGAGCGTGAATCACGAAGAAGACAAACTTCCCAGTCTGAGAGATGACCTTCCTGCATTTCTTAGAAGATATCAAGGAAATGACAGTAGTTGGGACTACCTCGAGTATCCTGTAAAATTTCTTGTCCAAAGTAATAATAAAACTACAAGGCCTACACTCATATACAACGTGATGTTTCCATAAATAAGGTTGGCCCAAAAGAACATCACAAACTTCAAGGGGGACAACATCACACAATACATCATCTTTGAAGGGCTTGATGCCATAGGGCAAGCAACACTGTTGGCTGACGCAAATACCTCTCCCTTGTTGGAGACATCCGTTGGTGTACGAATGTGGGTGTGGTGTTGTCGGCAAAGACAACCGCATGATGACCTCCACTGATATGAGGCTCTTCTAGCTACTACTATCAAAGATGAAGTGCAACAGAGTACCCTTCACCCACATCTGTTAATCAAAGATGCGATCACCTTCCTCTGCTTCATAAGGTTCATCGGGTTGGATCTTGGTGGTAGAAACAATGGCACTAGGTTCTGCGTCAATGATCCATCTCCCTTTTTCTGATTCTTACTCAGATTCAAAACCCACATCTGATTCAAAGGCTTTCACCTTGGCCACCAATGATTTCTTTGAGTGACATTCAATGGTGTTATGTCATGGGCTCGTATGGAACTCGTAGCACTTCCCAATGTCTTTCCTTGTCTTCCCATTATCATTCTTTGTTTGTGGCTTACATTGTTTGTCCTGAGGTTGTCCATCCTTTCTCTATCCTTTGTTTTGCAGGTTGGGGCTTCCTTTTCCTTGCTTCTGGTGTGAGGGGTTCACAGACCCAAACTATTGCGTCTTTTGTTTAATATTCTACTCGATTTCGACATCATATGAATATGTCGCTCCCAAGGACGAGATATCCTGAAACTCCATTTATGTTTGGATGTATCTATGTATACCGTTGTGGTACTTGAGCACCATATGTCGCTCAGAGTCTTTGATACCCATCTTGGTGCACAAGGTATGGAAGACATTGGTGAACTGTGGCACTGTTTGGTCCCTTTCTTACTGAAGTGTGGTCCATCTTGTATATAAGTTTCCATAGCTTCCAACATGGTAGTATTGTTCCTTAATAGAATCCCAGAAAGAACCCCAAGTGGGTGCAACTTCAAATAATGGAGATTCCTCTACTGCCTTTTTCTCATAGAAATTTTTCCACCAATCTTTGACATGGGGGACAACCTTAAGGAGCAAAAATGTAATATTTTCTCTATCAGAAAATTTATGAACAGAAAAATACCCTTCTAGAAGGTTTAACCATTTGTCTACAACATCAGCATCTATTTGACCTTCAATTATATGAATATAAAAATTGATTTGTACCTTGAAGGGGGCGATGCTTCCACTTGAGGAAGATGTGTCTCCTGTTGGTAGTCATCAAAGGATATACACAAAATTGTCCATCATCTCATTCCACTGTTGCATGAGGGCTTCCTCAAGAAATAGTTTGAAGGGATCTCCTACCCCATCGATTCTCTTTTCTTCCCCCATGGGTAGTCATCAGGTTTGGTGAGGCCAATATTTCAAAGGCTCAAATAGTTCGAGTCCCAATTGCTTATACCCTAACCTTGTTGGGGACATGCACATAGAAACAAATGAAGAGTAGATCGCTATGATACCACTGATCTGGATTTATGAGCGGAACAAAATGAAACATAGATATATAACATTAACTTGGACATACAATGAAAACTAACATATATACAGTGAAACTTAACTTCTATTCAATAAAGAAATCTGTGGAAACTGTAAAATGCATAATGAAACAATCTTGCTCAAATGATGGTAGCTAAACTCCGAGAAGATATGTGGCAGATACGTGCATTTTCCTGAGCACCTTACAATGAGGCCTCTAGGACGTTTTTAGCTTCAAGAATTAATAAAAAAACCATAGACATAAAAAAACCTCACCATAGGAGATGAAGCACCAAAATTCATGTGGGCCCCTCTAGGGTAAGTTGATACACCAACTTCTTGGGGTCATAACTTTTTCATACGATCTCCATTTTAGGCCCATGATAGCCTGTTGGAAATGTATATCCGAGGAATACACATGTTTCTATCACATTCTAACTTATCCTATAGTGTGATTGTGGTGAGCCCAAAAAACATTTTTTAGGGCCTCAAAACGACCCCAAAATTTTAGGACCCGAAAAGCTAGAAAAAAAAATGCCAAGATAAAAATTGTATGTGAGGCAGTTGGAAGAGGTGGGTGGCCACTGATATCCAATTGGATCAGTGATATTTTTTTTTCTATGTGCTTACAAGTTCGAAAGTTTCTATTATTTCTATATATTATATATAATATATCAAACCACAAAGAAAACTTAACCAACAACCTATTACCTTCATACCACCTACACTCAACAGACCATTTAACACCATCAATATCGAAGGAAATTTGACCATATGACGTCGACAACACTGAGGGAAAATTGACCATATGATGTCGAAAGTATTATTATTTTTTAAGTAATGAAAATTGTGTCAGCACTTCAATGAACATTTAGGCATTCGTTAATAGTACGACTAGGTGTTCATCGATAATAGGACTAAACATTCATTTCCATTACACCATGTACATCGGTATATTGTTTCTCATAYGATGAACATGGGTGAAAGTACATCGGTCAGTATTTTAGCATACAAAGCACCTATTAAAAACTTGCAAYGAAGAATAGTCAATATTACAATGGTCATACAATGACAATGACTTTGAATTGTGGTTTATTTTGCTCCAAGTTCATCCTACATTAGTCATTCTATCGATTAACTAGCGAYGGATCATAGTCGCTCGTATGACGACAATGACTTTGAGCAATGGTAAATGGTGYTCCCCATTCATCGCAAGTGGGTTGTTACTATGAAAAAATGGTGATGTAGATTGGTCGCTTGTACAATGAACCTATGAATACAATGACTGTGAATATTGGTTGATTGTGGTCCATGTTCATTGTAAATTGGTCTCTCTTACAACAGATTTGTGACGAAAGTATGTTAATTGTACAATGAATTTTTTTGTCTGTCGTGCACATCAGAGAGTTCGGTCACACATATGACAAAACTTTACTTTGTCGCAATTTCAATGGATGTGATGTGACAAAAAATGGATAGTAGGCTCTGTCGTACTTTTGAAATTTTAACGATAAACCTAAGTTAGTAAATTGTTGGAAAATGGGTCCAATGTACTAGTGATTCTTTATGGCACATTGATACATGTACTTTAAAGCATCTATGGATTGAGCACAATTTACATTGGTTCTTGTAATTTGAAATTCTTGTGGTTATTGGATAAATTATTATGAATGGCACATGGGTATGACATATTGATACACTTGCATGCAAACACTTTATTTCCAAGCATTCATTGAGCTTTGTTTTTCTAAGTTAAATTCTATTCAATATCATTACAAATTGTCTTCTCTCATTTGAAGTTTCTTGTCCCTTTAAATAATATAGAAATTTCAAATACAAACCATTTCCTAACCCTCTCCAATCCAAAATAAAATTATAGGAATTAGTATTGACGTTAAAGGAATACCCTCCTTAGGTTACCCTTTCTTTAAAGTGTAGAGGCAAGGTCATTGAGGTGGAAGTGGGCGGATTTCCTATTCACTGCCTCAATATGTTCTTTGTAGGGTGGGAATTTCCCTAAGCAAGAGTTTGACTGGTAACAATAATCATCCCAACACTTTTCACACACACGTAGCATTTACTCAATCTACCATACATACTTACAATCCTCTCAAGCTCTCAAGATTTAATTGTGAATTCATGCATCATCAAACATTCTTAGTATTATCACTCAACTCTTATTTTCATAGGCACCTCACTCCCTTATAGAATAAACATATATAGACATAATAAAATAAATATCAATTCACAATCCCCTTATTAAATGGAAAGGATACTCGCCCCGATGAAAATTTCACATGCATATCTATAGAAGTATGCACAAGATATAATGTCTCAATATCTAATAATACATTTATTAACACTTAGAAATTCAACAAAATTATCTACTCATTCTTTTAGTGATACACATATGTACAAATTAATAACTCATCAATGTGCCTCAATTCTTCTCCCTCTATCTATGTAACACAAGCATCGATCTTTTATTCTCTACGATGCACATGCAACCTCTATCTTTATTTGTTTGGCCAAAATTGGCTCCAGATTGCAATTTCTCTCACATAATTGGGGGCTTCCTATCTCCTTCCACACTCTTCTACTTATCCCATAGTTTTCTATAATGGTCCATTTCTTGTCCATTTGTCTTCCTTACTCATTCACCTCTCTATAATTGTTTCAACATTCCATTCCATAGTTGTATGCTGCATAATATTTCATGATCTAACTCTTGGTATTGGCTATTATTGATTCAATTCAACATATATCGGGCCTCCTTCATGTCTTTCAATACTCTAAACCACTCATCCACATATACTGCTTCATCATTTTATCTTCTCAAATATGCAAATATTCATTGGAATAAAACACACTCATTGAAATAAATGTGATCCAAGGATGACAAAATTAACCAACAAATACTTGTTCTCTGAAGTTCTAAGTTAAGGGATATTTCACTAGGGGAACATAGTATCAAATTGCTAAAAAAGTCACTAGGGGAACATAGTATCAAAATCTTGTTCAGGGGTAGGTTTGACACTTATTTCCCATGATTAGCTTGGTTTGGGTATCGGTTTTTCTTGGAAAATTGGTAGGCCCTTTTTCCCATGCATACTAACCAATTTTTCAATAAATAAATTACTGAAAAGTCGAGCAGGCCATATCCAACATTCTTGTTTGAGATTATTCCCAATACAGTTCCAAACTATTCCCATGGTTTTCTTATTTCCATGTTAGTCAAGAATAGGGAAGGGGGACCTCCTTACGCAAGCTCAAGACTAAGTAAAAAAATTAAAAAGTGATAGGTGCACAATCACCCATAAGGGATCTCTGAAGTTTTTCATGGATGTCACTGCATCAAACTACCCAAGTTAATAAGTATCATTCCCTCATGCTTAAAATTTCAATTATATTTATTTCTTTGATGTGTTCATATTCCCTAGTTGTTATCTTCTTTCTTCAACTCACTATAGATATCTTCATTTGAAAATCCTCTCATGTTCATGCAACTCAAATTCTAATACAACTCACTTTTTCTACTGCTTCTGTCTCCGTCTCTATTTCTTCATCATCGTCTCATCATCTTTTCCAGGCACTACTACATGTGATTATTGTTGAATTTTTCTAATTTTCAGATTTGATAATTATTTCCTTATGATTTAAATGCTATTGTTATCATAGAATAATTACACACTGAAAATATCGATAAGACTTAGCGAACTTGATGAGAGGTTATTGTAAGTAAATATTATATGAGATGATATATTACAATTGAGGGCCCCGATATATATACTTGGGTGGAGTGTCCTTTCATTAATGGACATGTCTTTTCTATTATTGTATTTTCATTAATCAATTTATTATTAATTATTAATTATTGATTATTTATATATTATATTATTTATATATTATATTTATGTTGACAATTATTTCCTCACATGTACGTCTAATTAATATATATTACTCCATCTAGGAGCAGAAAATGTGAGAGCACCTCAAGTCTATCCACTCCTCGTCAAGAGAAAGACTACACCTAGGCCATTCACCACTAGCAAAGCTCTGTGAGTGAATGAGGCATTTCCCTTGGTCAAATCAGCATGACCAATCTGGGAGAATGTCTTCCCAATGCTACTAATTGGATAAACATCAATATCATGGGCCATTCACCACTAGCCAAATCAGCATGGCCCCATGAGTGAGTTTATCATTCTCCCTTGGTCAAATCAGCATGACAAATCTAGGAGAATGTGTGCCTGATGTTGAAACATCAACACTCCCTCTCAGTGAGGGAGACATTCTGCATCACACCAAGATTGTCTTTGAAGTATACAAACTTCACCCCAGATAGAGGCTTGGTGAGAATGTACACAATATACTCATCTGTGGATATATATTGGATCTTTCTTGCTCCCTTCTATACCATGTATAATACGAAGTGATATTTAATCTCAATGTGCTTTGACATGTCATGAAATATTGGATTACCTGAAATCTTGAAACAACTTTGATTATCACAATGTATCAAGTTTGTCTCTAGATCCTATTCAAATAATCCTGTAAGAAGATTCTAAATCCATACCGATTCATGACTTGCGACATTGGATATGATATACTTTTCTTCTGCTATACTAAGTGCTAAAAAATTCTACTTCCTAATAAACCAGGATATCATAGCTAATCCTAAGTTGAAGTAGCACCCCGAGGTGATCTTTCTATCAACTGCACTCCCTGCCCAGTAAGAATAAATGTATCCCTGTAGTCTCACTTCACCACCTGATACATATCTTAGATCATATCCAACTATACCACGCAGGTACCTCAACACATGCTTTGTTGCAAACCAATGGAAGTGCCTCGACTCAACCATAAACTGACTCAGGGTTCTCATTGCAAAGGAAATATACAGCCTAGTGTTAACCAAGTACATCAAGGATCCAATTAGTTTCTTGTACATAGTGGGATCCACCAAATATGAATCTGAAGTGGAATCAATCAGCTTCTTTAGATTTGTCATCATAGGTGTAGCCATGGAATTGCAGTCCATCATACTGAATCTTCTCATGATATCAAATGTGTACTTCCCCTATCCAAGGAATATCTCACCTTGTCTCTTCCACACCTCCAATCCCAAGAAATAATGCATCAATCCAAGATCCTTCATCTCGAACTCAGAGGCCAACTCCCTCTTTGACCCGACAATGAGCCTCTCTGCCCTTGTAAGGAACAAATCATCAACATACATCACCAATATCAACATATCACCTTCAACAACCTTGTAGTAAAGGTTTGGATCTACATCACTCTTTGTGAAGTCCAAACTCATCAAATATCCATCAATCCTGGAGTACCATGACCTAGGTGCCTGCTTGAGTCCGTACAAGGCCTTTTTCAGCCTACAAACATGAGACTCCCTCCCATGTGCCTCAAATCCATGAGGTTTTTTTATGTACACTTCCTCCCCAATCACACTGTTGAGGAATGTATTATTTACATACATTTGGAGTAATCTCCAATTCATGATTGTTGCAATGGAAATAATGGTCATGATGGAAGTGTACCTGGTGACTGGAGAAAAAGTCTCCTCATAGTCCACTCCCTCTTTCTAAGAGAATTCTCTCACCAAAAACCTCGTTTTGTACTTCTCAATGCTACCATCTCCTACATGTTTGATCTTATATATCCACTTGGAAGTCACCACTGACTTCTTCTCTAGTCTCGAAATTATCTCCCACACATCATTCTTCATGATGGACCGGTACTCTTCCATCATGTCATCCTTCCAAACCTGTTGGTATGTTTCCTCCTCATAACTGGATGGTTCATAATCAATCATGTGACTCATGAATGCCATATAACTCAAGAATATATGAGGTCATTTTCACTCCCTAAAAGTACCACTATGAGATGCATGCCCATTTTCATCCTGCAAATTGTCACAAAGACATGTTGGCCTCTTCCTGATCATGACAACATCTCTAAGTAGTTCCA
The DNA here is from genome assembly GCA_009831015.1 of Picea engelmannii. Classification (NCBI taxonomy): domain Eukaryota; kingdom Viridiplantae; phylum Streptophyta; class Pinopsida; order Pinales; family Pinaceae; genus Picea; species Picea engelmannii. The sequence goes on from ML776634.1 coordinate 1,407,594, forward strand.
ATGGTTCTGTTGGTTCTACCAACTCCTCCTAATAGTACGAATGATGAACATATGGAATAGAGGGATCTGTACCCTCATCCTTCAGAGCCTCCTGCTCCTCACTAGAAATATCCATATGAGACTCTCTAGACCTATTGAAGTCTACCTCTTCATCAAAGGTGACATCACAACTAATCTCAATCTGATGTTGTCCTAGAATGTATATCTTGTAAGCCTTTGAAGTCTCATTGTATCCCACAAAGGTACCCTTCTTTCTGAAAGGTTCTAACTTCGTCCTTTTCTCCTTTGTCATGTGAATGTATATTGGACAACCAAATATCCTCAAATGACTAACCTCTAGTTTCACACTTGTGAAATCCTCCTAAGGAGTCTTGTCCCCCAATATTTGGTGAGGAATCATGTTATGAACATGCATTGTTGTACTGGATGCCTCTCCAAATAAAAACATGGGTAAATCATGATCATGAATCATGGCTTTGGAAACATGTTGTTCCTCTATGCAACCCCATTCTGCTATGGGTTGTAAGGAACAATCAACTTCATCTTGATTCCTTCCTCCTTGCAAAAAATCATTGAAGTCTTTGGAAGTGTAGTCTCCTCCATTATATGACCTCAACACCTTGATCTTTTTCCCTCTTAGGTTCTCTACCTGAGCCATGAACTCTTGGAATCTATTGAAGACCTCATCCTTGGTCTTCATGAAGAAGATCCATGTCTTCTGGGAGAAATCATCAATGAATATCACATAGTACATGAATCCACCCAAATATCAAAATGTCATAGGTCCACATACATATGAATGTACTAGATACAAGATCCCCTTGGACCTGTTGTCACTGCTTGGAAAATATTCCTTGGAATTATTTCCAAGTGCACATCCCCTACAAGTGCCATCATGCTCTACCTAAATCTCTATAATTCACGCGACTATCCTCTTCAATGTTGGTAAAGCCCTGTAATGTAAGTGTGCAAATATCGGATGCCATAGCTCACACAAACCGATGTTGTCATGTACCAATGCCTGGTATGGTCATCCAAACAATCTATATAAACCTCCCTCTCAAACACCAATCACTGCTATAGAGTCTATAGAAGGTCTGTTAGTTATCACAATGTGACCGATTGCATCTTGCAAAGAAATAGAGAGTGATCAAAAGAGTTGGTCACTCTATGTAGTTTAATCCTTAAGGAGGTCGCGCCCTATAATTAGTAAAATCATGACCAAAGGGAATGTGGTCGCTCTGTGTGCACAGGTCACTTGCAACCACGAGCGTACAATTTCAAAAAACAAAATATCTGAAGCAGATCTATCAGATATGGCACTAAAATCTTTTAACTAGCTCTGATACCGTGTTGAATTTTTCTAATTTTCAGATTTGATAATTATTGCCTTATGATTTAAATGCTACCCTTATCATAGAATAATTACACACTAAAAATTTCGACAAGAATTAGCAAACTTGATGAGAGGTTATTATAAGTAAATATTATATGAGGTGATATATTACAATTGAGGGCCCCGATATATATACTTGGGTGGAGTGCCCTTTCATTAATGGACATGTCTTTTCCATTATTTTCTTTTCATTATTTAATTAACTATTAAGTATTAACTATTGATTATTTATATATTTATACATTATATTATAAATATATTATTTATATATTATATTTATGTTGATGTTTTTTTCCTCACATGCACGTCTAATTAATATAGATCACTCCATCCAAGGGAAAGAAATTTGAGATCACTGCAAATCTATCCTCTCCTCGTCAGGAGAAAGACTACACCTGGGCCATTCTCCACTAGCAAAGCTTCGTGAGTGAATGATTAATTTCCCTTGGTCAAATCAACATGACCAATCTGGGAGAATGTCTGCCCGATGTTGCTAACTGGAGAAACATCAATATCCTGGGCCATTCACCACTAGCCAATTCAAGATGGCCTTGTGAGTGAATTTATCATTCTCCATTGGTCAAATTAGCATGACCAATTTGGGAAAATGTCTACCCAATGCTAAAACATCAACAATTATCAAATTCTCAGTTACCAAGTCAAGTAACTTCTCCTCAGAGAAAGTGCAACTACATTCCCTTGCATTCTACACAAATTCCTATAGTGTAGCCAATCTCTCTTTCTTGAAACCACACAACATGGAGTCTTCTACTTCCAATGTTACATTTCTCCCCAACTCAATAAACCAAGAAACTCTTCCTCTTTACATAGTATCTTTACACTTGACCTACAACACATTCTCTTGTATCTTTCTTCATCTTCATTGGCATATTTTCAATTTGCTCCTTCCCTCTTCAGTTAGGATTTTGTTTGTCTTCAACAAATTCCTTTTAGCATATTGTGCTTTTCTGGGCATCATTGTCTTCACCTCCATAACTCTCTTCTACTGCCCCTACTATTGTTACCAACTCTAATACCACTTGATGAAGAGAGGAAAACCCCCTTTGAAAATTAAATTACATAGCGGACATTGTTCTCCTTTTTCTTTGGACTTCCTGTGGATTATGTCCACACATTATTCACTTTATCCAAGCTTGCAAAAAAATTGTTAATGTAATAAACCTAATACTTTTCACATCAACATAACCCCTAATCATGTACCATACATACGTACAATATCCCAAACTATCAATTTATAATTTCTAACTCATACATTAATCCAAGATGCTCAATATTGTTTCTCAACTCTTATTTGCACAAGTACCTCACTCCTTTACACAATAAGAATATATATACATAACTCAAACACATATCAACTCACAATCCCCTTATTAAATGGAAAGGATACTTTCTCTAGTCAATGTTTCACGTGCATATATATAGAAGTATGTATGGGATATAATCTCTCAATATCTAAACATACATTTATTAACACTTATATATTCATAAACATCAACTACTCATTCTATTAATGATACAGATACATGCAATTAGAAAACTTATCAATGCACATCAATGCTTCTCCCTTTAACTATGGAATGTAGCCATCAATATTTTAGTTGCTTCAATGCATAAGGAATCTCTATCTTTATTTTTCTAGACACACTTGAATCCCTATTACAATTTATCTCATACAATCAAGAGTTTCCTATCTCCTTCCACCCTCTACTATTTATCCTATAGTTTTCTAAAACTGTCCATTTCTTGTCATGTTAGCTTTCTTAATCATTCACTTTTCTATAAGTGATGCAACATTCCATTCCATAGTTGTCTGTTGCATAATAGTTCAATATATAAGGCTTGGTATTAGATATTATTGGTTCAATACAATGTATGTTTGGCCTCATTCATATCTTTTGGTACTCCAAATCACCCATCCATGTACGTTGCTTCATCATTTTGTCTTCTTGAATACACAAAACTTCATTGAGATAATGCAAACCCATTGAAATAAATGCAATCCAAGGTTAACATAATATGCTAAAAAATACTTGTTCTCCTCACTTTCATAATCACCCCTAAGGGCTCTCTTGATGTTTTCATAGATGCAACTACATCAGGATACCTAGGTAAATAAGAAGCATGCCCTCATGTTTATGGTGTCAATTGTATTTCTTTCATTGTTTCCTTCATCTTCCATGGTTTTTTTCTTCTTTATTCAAATCATTGTTGCTATCTTCATATCAACATCCTATCACATTCATGCAACTTGCTTTCCTCTGCAACTCACTTTTACCATTGTTACCATGTTTGTCTCTCTTTCTTCATCACCATCTCATCATTATTTCCAAACACTAGCATATGTGGTTATCAAAGTCTCAATTACAAAATTGAGCCATGTCTCCTTATATACAATTCAATTGCATTCCCTTGAAACCTGCATGGATTCCTACTATGTAGCCAACCTCTCCTACTCGAAACTACACAACACAAAGTATTCTACATCCAATTTTGAATCTCTCCCCTACTTAATAAACCAAGAAATTTCCCTCTAGTTTCAACATCACAATTTTTTAGAGATGTGCCTCCACTTGTCTTTATCTTCACTCAAAACCTTTACACTTGACCTGCAACACTTTCTCTATCAAGTTTTTTCATCTTCAGTAGAATATTTGTACTATGCTCCTTCCCTCTCTATTTTTCGTCTCCTTTATCTTTAGCAACTTGTTTTTAGCATCTCGTTATTTCCCAAGCATCATTGTCTCCACCTCACTAGCTCTATTTTACTCCTCTCAACATTGTTACCACTTTTGATACCACTTGATGTAGAGAGGAAAATCTCCTCTATGAATCAAAATTATAAATAATGAAAATCATTCTCTTTTTTCTCTAGACTTCCTGTGGATTATGTTTGCACATTATTCACTTTCTCCAAGCCTACAAACAAATGGTTAATGTAATAACCCCAACACTCTTCACAACCACATAACCTCTACTCGTTATAGCATACAAACATACAATCCTCTCAAGCTCTCAAGCTTTAATTACTAACCCATACATTAATCAAACATGCTTAGTATTATCACTCAACTCTCATTTTTATGAGTACCCTACTCTTTATGCAATAAATATAGACAAACATAACTCAAATAGATATCAACTCACAATCCCTTTAGTAAATGTAAAGGATACACATTATGTTCAATATTTCACATGTATATAGAGAAGTACGCACAAGATACAATCTCCTAATATCTAAACATGCATTTATTAACACTTATACATTATACAACATTAACTACTCATTCCATTAATGATACAAATACATACCTATTACAAAACTATTCAATGCACCTCAACGCATCTCTCTATATATATGGAACATGGCCATCAAACCCTTATTCACTACAGTGCATAGACAACCTCTATCTTTATTTGTCTAGCCAAACTTGGCTTCTTATTATAATTTCTCTCACACAATAAAGAGTTGCATATCACCTTCCAAACTCTTATGTTTATCCCAGAGTTTGTTGCAATGGTTTATTTATTGTCCTTTTGGATTCTTTCCTCATTCCCTTCTCTACAATTGTGTCAATGTTCCATTCCATAGTAGTTTGATGTGTAACAGTTTGTGGTATAATTCTTGGTATTGGATACTATTAGTGAAATTCAACATATGTTTGGCCTCCTTCATGTCTTTTGGTACTGCAAATCACCCATCCATGTGTGTCACTTCATAATTTTGGTTTCTCATATATGCAAAAATTCATTGGAATAATGCACACCCATTGAAATTAATGCAAGCCAAGGTTAAAAAAATACACCAACAAATATGTATTCTCTTTTGTTTTCATAATCATCTCTAAGCGATCTCTTTATTTTGTCATACGTTCCATTGCCTCAAACTACATAGGTTAATAAGAATAATCCCCTTATGCTTACAATGTCGATTGTATTTCTTTCTTCATTTCCTTCATCTTCCATGGTTGTTATATTCTCTCTTTAATTCATTATTGTTATCTTCATCTCAACATCCTCTAATGTTCATGCAACTCACCTTTTCTATTGTTTTCATATTTGTCTCTCTTTCTTCATCACTATCTCATAATTATTTCCAAGCACTACTACATGTGATTATTAGATCCTCGGTTACCAACTTCAGCCATGTCTCCTCAGAGACAGTGCAACTGTTGGCATATTTATTATAGGCAGACAGAAGGCAAAGTATTTGTTTTTCATTGATGGCAAGCTTAGCCTGACAATGATGAACAAGAGAAAGTGGCAAGACCAACAACGCAACTCTGATCGCATGGAAAAAAATCTCGAAATGTGAAAGATCAGAGCATGTCAAAGATTCCCTTTCGGAGTTTCGCAGACCGAGAAATCGGAGTTTCGGATACCAGGAGTTGAAAGTGTAGAAACAATTCACCATAGGAGTCCCGAAGTTGCGAAATGTGAAATGCCAAAATATCGAAACAGGCACACTCCATTTCAAAGTTTCACAGACCGGAAAATCGGAGTTTCGGATACCGGGAGTTGGAAGTGTAGAAACACTTCACAACAGGAGTCTCGAAGTCGCGAAATGTGAAATGTCGAAATCCTGAAATAGGCACACTCCATTTCGGAGTTTCGCAGACTGGAAAATTAGAGTTTCAGATACCAGGAGTTGGAAGTGTAGAAACACTTCACCACAGGAGTCTCGAAGTTGCAAAATGTGAAACGCTGAAATCTCGAATCAGTGAATTCGTGAAATAATCCTAGCCGTTGGATCGAGGATTGATCTGGACCGTTGATCAGACATGTCGAAGACCCGTGAAGTTTCAAAATCACGATAAGATCTGGACCATTGGGGCCATAGGACATGTGGTGAAAGATTATCATTTCATTGACTGGAAAGTCAAAGGAATGGGGTTCCCTAACCTCTCGAACTCGCGACATGTGAAATCGCGAAATGCCGAAATGAGAAATGTAGAAATGATCGAAGCTAATCCAGCTAAGCTCTCTCTTCAGAGTTTTGGGGATTGTGACATGGAGCATCAAGATATCTCATCATAATAATTGTCGAAATAGCGAAATGCCGAAATGCGAAATTGCAACATGGAATTTCGAGGATCGCAACATGGAGTTTTAGGAATTCACAACATGCGAAATTGTGAAATGACGAAAGGGACTATTGTGAGTCTTGAAGACTCGAAGGGAAAAATGTCGAAATCCTGTCAGTCACTTGATTAGGAAAAGAAGGGATCAAATTATGAAGTTTTGTGGACCGTTGATCTGGATCCATTTCAGGGATCAAAACTTGGAGAGTCAATATGCTTCGCAACATGAATTCGCGACATGCAAAATTGCGAATTTTCGAAATACGAAATGCGAAAGACTTTTTGTTCCTTGTAATCCAATGGTGCAGCTGAATTCGAATATGATCGGAGGGCTACTATTTAACCTCACAGTTAATTGATCAGTTACGATTTAGTTAGCAAAATTGATTCATGATTCTTGATTGGTTGGTGATTCAGTTGTTGAGGGTGTGTGAATAAAAGAAGATATGAGACGATTGTGTGAGGTTGGTTGTTCTGAATAAAAAAGCTCAGAGATAAAAAACAAAAGCTAAACATAAGAGAAAAGGTGAAGAGAGAAGAATGTGCACATATCAAAAAGCATGAGAAGGACAGAGAAAGAACAGATAGATAGAGATAGCAGGTCAAGCCAAATATGAATAGAGTAGAAGAATAGTGTAGCAGAGAAGAATGGCAGAACAATGAAGAAGTGGTAAGAATTGATTTATCTATTTGTTGGTTATTCAATCATTTATATGTAATAAGGGTGGTAGGGAGGTGTTAGGGAGGACTTTTTTCCTCAAAGGTTCAAGTGGGTGCTTGAACACAGGGAGTTGTAGCTTCCATCTGGTTGCAGCCAGAGAAACCAGGGTGGCAGGGTGGTCCAAGGGAGAACTGTTGTTCTCTGTAATACAGGTTGGTTCATGTGTGACTGGAAGTTGGTGCTTCCATCCAGTTGGTTCTGGAGCACTTAGGGAGTTGTTGCTTCCTTCTAGTGGGTGCTAGAGAAACCAGGGAGTTGTTGCTTCCTTCTAGTGGGTGCTAGAGAAACCAGGGAGTCGGTGCTTCCTTCTAGTGGGTACTAGAGAAACAAGAGAGTTGGTGTTCTCAACAAGTAGCAGCTTGTAAAACAAAGGTAGTAGCCTCACATTGAGTTGGTTCTCAATTATAGATGATGTACAGAACTTAAATTACTGCCTATCATTTCAAAGAAGAAGAGGTTTTCTCCCTTTATGGGTTTCCTCGTGAAAAATCTGTCTCTATGTATATCTTATGTGTGAGTGATGCTATTATTTATGTTTTCCATATGTAGTATAATATTGATGGTCACTTGGAGAAATATTAAAAATGGTTTGATTATTAAAATTGTTTAAGCACAGTAACAACTGATTCACCCCCCCCTCTCAGTTGTCTTAGTAATTTCAACAATTGGTATCATAGCGGGTTCCTTTTATTTAAAGATAGATCTGTAAGATTAAACATGACAAGTCATGAAGGGACTTTAGCCAGTAAGCCTCCTCTATTTGATGGAACAATTTTTTCCTTTTGGAAGGTTAGAATGAGAACATACCTAATGGCCTTAGGTGTTGATGTTTGGGATGTAGTAGAGACTGGATACATAAAGCCTGTTGTGCTAGCTTTCAAGGATGATAAGTTAGAATTTATCTTTAATGCTAAGGGAATGAATGCTATCTTGAATGGACTTGCAGAAGTCGAGTTTGTAAAGGTGATGCATCTTCAAACTTCCAAAGAAATGTGGGATAAACTTATTAGCAGCTATGAATGAAATGAGAAAGTAAAAGATGCCAAACTTCAAACATTTAGGCTGAAG
>ML776634.1:1422555-1437184 GCA_009831015.1 Picea engelmannii
TAATTCATGCATTAATCAAACATGCTTAGTATTATCACTTGGTGCTTATTTATGTAGGTGCCTCACTCCTTTACACAATAAACATATATAGTCATAACTCAAACAAATATAAACCCACAAGACCCTTATTAAATGGAAAGTATACTCACTTTGTTCAACATTTCACACCCATATCTATAGAAATATGCATGAGATATAACCTCTCAATCTTTAAACATATATTTATTAATGCTTAGAGATTCAACAAAATTATCTACGCATTCTATTAATGATACATTATTATACATGCATATTATAAATATAATCAATGCATATCAATGCTTCTCCCTCTATATATGGAAACTAGCCATCAACATTTTATTCACTACAATGCACAAGCAACCTCTATCTTGATTTTTCTGACCAAATTTGGTTCCCTATTACAATTTCTCTCACAAAATTAGGAGTTACATATATCCTTCCATTCTCTTCTATTTATCTTGGAGTTTTTTGCAATGGTCCATTTCTTGTCCTTTTGGATTCCTTCCTCATTCACCTCTCTATAACCATTGCAATGTTCCATTCCATAGTTGACTGCTCAATAATCGATTATTATCTAACGGTTGGTATTGGATACTATCGATTCAATTCAATGTATGTTTGGCCTCCTTCATGTCTTTTGGTACTCCAAATCAACTGTCCACATGTGTTGCTTCATCATTTTATCTTATCACATATGTAAACCTTCATTGGAATAATGCACACCCATTGAAATAAATACAACCTAAGGTTAAAAAAATACACCAACAAATACTTATTCTATTCATTTACACGATCACTCTTAAGGGATATCTTCAGTTTTTTGTAGATTTCACTACATCATATGATCTGAATCGAAACTGAAGAGAAAAATTGGCTATCAGAATAGGACTCTAAGATGATCAACACGGGTAAATTTTAAGGCTATGGATAGAGAAGGATGTCGACTATGTCAGTGTTTCATGGAAATCTGCACAGGAGATCTAGCTAAAGAAAGTACAAACAAAGCTTATCAAGAAAGGAAGAGAGATTCAATATGGAAGAATGAGAAAATATATTCACACTACTCCAATGAGCTRATGATTGATACATAGATCATGATCAATATGATACAATGAATGAGTGGAATACACTCATATATAGGGCAAAACATTCCATAATTAAGAAAAGTAATCAAGAAGTTAGCTTTCCTTAGGAATGCATGCATGCATAATAGTGATGGTAAAAATAGAACTAGTCAGTTAACTCCCATTGAACTAGTGTGTTGAAAATAGAAATTTCTCCAACACCCCCCCTGAACATAACTGTGGAGTAAAAAATGAGTACCGACTACTAGGCCATTTTAGGTACTCATGTACAATGCAACTAATGAACACTGGAAAAAAATGAATAAAGAGGGAAAACCACATGGGAACAAAACTCCCCCTCAAAGGACAATGTATCAAAAGAAGAAAAGGCAGTTGCTAGGCAACTGTGTTCTTCACTGCAAGACGATCCCGCAAAGTCTGAAAATTTTTCTCAGTGAATGTCTTGGTGAATATGGCAATAGTATGTTCAGAGGAAGGACAGAACTACAAATCAATGATCTTGTCATGTATTAGATCTCTGATGAAATGCATGTGGACCTTAATGTGTTTGGTTTTTTGTCACTGTACTGGATCTCTACAAAATCTTAGTGTACTCTGATTGTCACACCATATGATATTCAGACAGTGAAACTGGATACCAAGATTGGTAAGGAAGTGTTGAAGCCAAAGTGTTTGAATGACACAGTTGACTACTCCTCTATACTTGGCCTCTACGGAAGATAAAGAAATGGTTGATTGCTTCTTACTTGACCAAAAAATTGGGCCTGACCCCAAACTGAGAGTGTACCCGAACTTGGACCTGCGATCTGTGTTATCACCACCCCAATCTGAATCTATGAAGCCTATGAGATATAATGCACAACCAACTACATAGTGAATCCCATAACTCATGGTGTCGTGAACATATATGAGGATGTGCTTGGTAGCCTTCTAGTGTAGATCATGGGGTTCCTGCATGTCTCTGGAAACTGCTCCTACCGCATATGAGATATCTAGATGGGTGTGGGTGAGATATAGAAGACTCCCCACCAATCGTCGATACAAAGTGTTGTCCACTAATGGTTTATCCATGCCATCCTCAAGTCCGATCCCAGATAAGAAGGGTGTAGGTGCAGATTTACTATTTGTCATGTGGAATCTATCTAGAAGATCCTTGACATACTTAGCCTAAGAAATTTTGATGTCGAAATCATCCCGACTGTTCTCAAGACCAAGAAATAAGTGTAGTGGACCCATGTTCGTCATAGAGAACCTTTCATGCAAAATATCTTTGACCAAAGAAATGGCTGAAGCAAAGCTACTGGTGATCAAAAGATCATCAACATAGAGTACTAATATCATCACAGAGTCAGTAGTCCTCAACATGTAAACATTGGAATCAGATTTACATCTAACAAAATCATGTGAAATTAAGTAAGAATCCATCTTTGCATACCATGTTGTAGGTTCCTGCTTGAGGCCATAGAGAGACTTCTTCAGTTTGCATACTAAAGATGAGTTTTGAATGAACATTTGTGGTTGCTCCATGTATATATCCTATGAAAGGTCACCATGAAGAAAAACATTCTTCACATCCATATGGTGAAATTCCCATCCTTTTGTTGTTGCAATGGATAGATCCAAGCGAATGGAGTCCATATTTTCTACAGGAGAAAAGGTATCATCATAATCTATCCCATGAATTTGTTGAAATCCTTTTGCAACTAATCTGGATTTGTACCTACTCACCTGAACATCTTCTTCTCTCTTGGTCTTGTAGACCCATTTGCATCTAACAAGTTTCCTCCCTAGTGGAAGTGGAACCAAATCCCAAGTCTGATTCTCCAGGAGAGAGTCATGCTCCTCCTTCATGGATTCTTTCCATAGTGGATTGCCAACAACCTCACTATAGGTATGTGGATCAGAAGATTGAACCATATAGCAATGCATGGGCATCACTGGTTCAGAAGCTGAAAATACATGAGAAGGATCCACATGTTGAGATCAAGTCCTCCTCAAATCCAATGGATCCCCTTCAAGGTTGCCTGTTGCTTGAAGTGTGGACTGTCCCCACTTAGGCATGTGTTGAATCTCTGACGTCGCCTCCTCATTTGGATGTACTACCTGCTCATCTGCATGTACATAATCCTCTGAATCTGTGTCTGAATATGTAGCATCTAAGTGTGTGGAATCATCATCTCTGATGTCTGGAACTAATGGAAGCACAAGAGTCTCTGCATGTTTCCCTGGAGGTGCATGGAAAGGACTCTCCTCAAATTGAAAAGTGCGCTCAATGATCAGCCAGTCTGTAGAGGGATAAATCAATATGTACCCCTTCACATCATCTAGATATCCCACAAAGATGCAAGGTGTGCTTTGTGGATCTAAGGCTTTCCAATTTTCATAAGGAATATGGGCCCATGCTCTAGATCCAAATATGCGAAAGTGTGTGACATCTAGTTTGTCACCTGCCCAAGCCTCAAAAGGTGTCATATCCTCAACAGATCTATGAGGTGATATGTTATGTATGTAAGTAGCACAATTAAGTGCCTCGGCCCAAAGCTTGGAAGGAAGTGATCTTGCATGCAACATGCAACTGGTCATCTCCTTGAGAGACCTTTTCTTCCTTTCAACAACTCCATTATGTTATGGAGTGTATGGAACTGTGTGCTACAACTGGATACCAGCTTCATGACAAATATTATGAACATCTTTGTTGATATACTCCCCCCCATTGTCTGTACGGAGGATCTTGATTTTATTCCTAATTTGCGTCTCTACTAGAGCTTTGAAGTCTTTGAGATGCTCAAAAACTTCAGACTTTTTTCTAAGAAAATAAATCCAAGTATAGCATGAATAATCATCAATAAATGTAAGAACATACCTTTCTTTGTTGATGGATGGATGTGGAAATGGACCCATGAGATCACTGTGAACAAGCTCCAAGGAAGAGGAGGCTCTCCTTGCCTTCCCCTTTTCAAACTTCTCTTCAAGATGCTTTCCAAGAATGCATCCTTCGCAAACCCCTTCAGAAAATTGAATGTCTGGAAAGTCTTTGACCATTCGTTGCTTGCAAAGTCGTTGCATGTACCTAAATTTTAAATGACCAAATCTCGCATGCCATACTCTACTATTATCATTAGCATGTGTAAATAGCAAAGATGATTCATATTCAGTAAACTTAGTGAACTTATACAACCATGATTTGTGATCTACCTCACAAACTACAATAATGGAACTGTCATGCATGTCAAGTACAGTAATTGAATCTGATGTAAATTCAACCCTTTTACCTATTTGAGTGATATGATAAAATGCGAGTATGTTTACAGAAAGCTTTGGAACATGTAAGACATTATCAAAACTTCCATTAGGGAGTTCCACTCTTCCCTCTCCAGCAATCGCTATTGGAGTATCATCCCCCATGAGAATAGGAGGTCCAAAGCATGAACTCAAAGAAGTAAAAATTTCCTCTTTAGCTGCCATATGATGTGATGCACCAGAATCTATAATCCATGAATTAGTGAGGAATTAATTGCAACCAGAGAATGATGATTACCTTTCTTAGCTGCATGGTCTTCTTCCTTATTCTTCTTGGCTCATTTAGGAATGAAGTCTCCAAGGTTATTCCTCTGAAGTACTTGTGTCATAAGATTGATATACTTCTTCATGCATGTGGATTATTCATGATTCAGTTTATTGCAATATGTGCAATGTTTTCCCTTCTTCTTCTTCCCTTTGGAATTTGAAGAATCTTTGGAACCTGAAGAATCCTTGAAGGGTTTGGAATATCCCTCCTTTTTTTACTCTGGATGTAATAACTCCTTTTGTTTCTGCTTCAATTTATGATTCTATGACCCTTTTCCATCATGCATGGTGAGTACATGTGCTTTGGGATTTTTCATGAGGCCCATCTGTATGAGTTTTGTCTGCTCTTGTGCAAGAGACTCAGTGAACTGAGCCAACGTAGGCATTTTCCAATTTGTTCCAAAAAGACGCCTGGCAGAATGGAAAACGGAGACTTATACAACATATTCTAGTCCTAGCTTGGCCAAGATTGTTAGAATAAGTTGTTTCTCTTGTGTAGACTTGTCAATACCACATTCACCCAAGATTAATAGAAAATATTTAAATTTAGTAAAAAAATATTGTATATTATCAAAACTTTTAGGGTCTAAGGTATTCAACTCTACCTCAAGCATATGACCTCACATCTCATCCTACTTTCCAAAGAGTCCTTCCAAGGTGGTCCAGATCTCGTTTGGAGTCTTGCATGCGACAACATGAAACCACAAATTAGTGGAGATTAACTCAAGAAGTAGTCATGTGACCTCATCCTTACAGTTCACCTATATCATCTTTTCAATCGCTGATGTAGGTTCTATTTATGTCGCCATCGTCAAATTATATAGTCATTTTCTTTTGAGTTGGAATGTCGCCTTGGGTTTCTAATCAAAATAATTGTATGGTGTGAGGATTACCACCAAGTTTGACTGTATAATAGTTGTCATATCCATCTCTCCCATTGTTTCTAAGAACCCCTAAAAATTTACTCTCAATCTACAAGTGAAAAATTAAGAAATCACAGCAGAAATGACATTTTAAGTGAAAATTCATATCAGTTTCAAGAGATGATATTGTGACTTACTTTCTGAGCAAACGGTGAGGAATATCGCCAAACAGTTGAAAACCCACTTTCAAAATGGGTCGATTTACTTCTTATAGGGGTCGTTTCCTCAAAAAATTAACACTTTTGGGAGAAATCACTGTAGAAAGGTACGGCCACAGATTCATATCAATTTCAGGAGGCTATCTTGCCACTTACTTTCTGTGCAAATGGTGAAGAATATCGTCAAATGGTTGAAAAACCACTTCCAAAATGGGTCGATTTACTTTCTTTGTGGGTCGTTTCCTAAAAAAGGTAATATTTTGGGAGAAATAATTGTTGAAAGGTACAACCACAGATTTAGCTCATCGAAACCCCGATTTTCCTTATTTTTTTGCTTGTCTGGTTTGCTCCAAGCAGCATAGCTCTGATACCATGTCAGTGTTTCATGGAAACTTGCCAGGAGATATAGCTAAATAAAGTACAAACAAATCTTATCAAGAAAGGAAGAGAGATTCAATATTGAAGAATGAGAAAATATATTCACACTACTCCAATGAGTTGATGATTGATACATAGATCATGATCAATATGATACAATGAATGAGTTAAATACACATATATAGGGAAAAACATTCCATAATTAATAAAAGAAATCATGTAGTTAGCTTTCCTTCGGAATTCATGCATGCATAATAGTGATGGTAAAAATAGAATGTCTAAAATAGAACTAGTCAGTTAACTCCCACTGAACTAGTGTGTTGAAAATAGAAATTTCTCCAACAGACTCGTTGGCGTGAAGAACCCCATGCCATCACGATTGATGTCCATTTTGTATATAATAGATGTAAAGTCAGACAACATATTGTAAATAAATAATGATACTTTAGACCCTTTCCACATGAGAGAAAAGACAAACAAATAAGAATGGAAGGAGTAACAGAATGAAGAGAAGTTGAAGCATCGGGGATGCCTGAACTTCTAGCTAACCTCTCAGTCGACACAATTTGCAATAATATGTTTCCCCACAATGGAAAAGGGGTTCGTTGGTCATGAATGAGGGAGAGAGATTGTTCATACTTTACTAAGGAGCATAGATATGTACAAGAGAGCCTGTAACTTTCCCATTGTTGAATACATAATAGCCTAGCCGAAGCCAAAATAATGTTGTTTTTCTCGTTTGGGTTAATTTTCTAGGGTAAATTATGAGTTATGTGTGATGATTGATGTGGTTGTATTTGATTATGAATGATAATTGTTGTGCATTGTAATTTAATGGTCATTTGTTTATGTTTTAGCAACAAGAACTTCATGTCAGTCATTGTTTGATTTTGTTTTGTATGAATATGGTCATTATGGTTTCATAAGCCAACCTAACATCTCTTTAACAACAATCGTGCATTGAATTTTAAGTTGGGAATTGATGGTTATCCTTCTTGAGCCGTTGTTATTCTCTTGGGGATTTCTAATTTCGTTTTTGGAGTCATTAGTGCATTATCAACTTCACTGGGCAGGTTTCCTTTTCCCAAAAATCATAGACGTCATATATGTCGAAATCCGGGGTTGTTTGGGTATTTGTTAGCCACTGTTGGACCATATATACGTTTTTATAAATTCGTTTTCTATCAATTTTTCCCTATGCATTGTTTTTTTATCCATGAATATTAAAATCAACTTGCATACATCTTTCTCCATTGTGGATTACTAGAATCAACTTCCAAAATGTTTTGACTCGCTATGGGTTGCTAAAATCACACCAAAATGTTTTCTTTACATAGTCATTTGTCAAATCCATCCTCTAGAGTTTTTTACATGTTTCCGGTAATCAAATTCTCCCTACATACTTTACCCACAATTGTTAGTTGAAAAATATGATTTTCAACGACTTTTCCTTCATGGTTGGTCACCCAATCTGCCCTTTGACTAATTATTTTTCCCAAGGGTCAACCCATTCCAAATGGGATTCCCTTTTGGTCAACCTCCTTTCCCTATTCAACTGAAAATCATTCTTAGTTGATCCAAGCCACCCTCACTTTGACCGATGGTATTTTTGGTTTGTTTTGGCACTCTCTTGGTTGACACAACTTGGGGTAACTCGACTCTCTTTGACTTGAATTGAATTTCTTACTTCCAAATCAATTTTCTGACTCAACTTGTGGCACAATTAGTCAAGTATTTCATACCATCCAAAGAGATAAGGTTATAATTGTTTTACAAATAATTTGGTGTTGGTGAGGCAAATAGGATATAATATTCTCATTTACAGATCGGATGGTGTGAGTGCAGAAGTTCAAATGCATTCAGTGAGACCTGTATGGTACCTGTAGTGTTTATAAAATAAGTGGTAAGGATTTGTTTCCAAGGTTAGAGAAAAGTGGAGCATCACGAATGTCAAGGAATCATTATGAAGGAGAAGAGGAAGAAGATCATAGGGTCAGGTTGGATCGATTTGAGAAGTGTTTGGCCACATTGACATGAATAGTGTCAAAACTATTGGTAGCGAAGAACAAATAAATTGCATCAACAAAGACTTTTCATGAAGGCCCCAAGAAGGAATAACATAAGCCAGAGACATAGTGTAAGATTGATCCAGATATGGGTGAGTGCAGCTACAAAAAGACACAGGTACCTTTTCGCGTGGAGGCCAAGGTGGACATCAATCCATATCCTAGGGAACTGGATGATATCAGGCTAAACCAATGACTACAACAGATGGAATTATACTTCAGCGTGCATGAAGTAACCGGAAAAAAAAATATTTATTTTTCTCGGTTGAAGCTTGAAGACCATGCTTTGACATGCTGGGAGAGTTATGCAGTAAGCAGAGCACTAGGAAATGAGCCACAAGTGACTAATTTGGAAGTGTTCAAGAACATGATAAAATCTCAATTTTATCCAATAGGGTATGAGGAACACCAAAAAATAGTATGGMATTACTTTAGACAAACACAAGGACAATCAGTGCAGGAGTTCATGGTAGAGTTYAGGAAGAGAGAAATTCAAATGGGAGTCTCTCTAAAAATTCTATAAATGTTGTTCAATTATTTGGGGGCRTTTTTGCCTCATATTCATAGGAAACTGATGTTATTTAGACTGAATACAATTGATGAGGCCATTATTTAAGAACAATACCTTGAGGGAGACAAGCGAAAGMAACAAAAAAATCCTCACAAGCAAGTAGAACCACAAGAGCAGTAGAGGAAGAGCAAAAATAAAAAGAAGTGGAATGAGAATAAGATCATGGAAATAACACAAGAAGAAACACCTTCCATCCAAAAACGTAAAGGATGTGATCGAAAGGGACACATTGAGGAGAATTGTTGGAAATTGCACCCTAAGAAGTTGTTGTACTATGTTGTCATTGATATCAAGGGATTGATGTCAAAGGGTTGATGTAAAGTATTTTCATAGTGATGTGCTTATATCATTGATGTATTGACTATTGGATTATGTTTCCATTGATGTAATTGTTGTCAAAGAGTTGATGTCATGTGGTTTCATAGTGTTGATGTCATGTCATGTTTGATAGGAAGTATCAAATGGATTAACTCCAAAGTGGTCGCCTTGTGGTGAAAGCCCTCACGGGAAGATAATTTGTGAAGTCCAGATGGTTAAGTGGTTGATTCATCCTAGATGTGTGGATTGGTGTTTTGTCTGAGGAATAATGTAATGAAGATCGGTGAATTTGTAGATGAAACTATTCTAGAAGGATAATACAGATCATGCCATTTCCGATGATATGTGGAATGTCACATAAATCCTCATGGTTAGAGAGTTATGGCCATGTGAATTTGGAGAACCCTTATGAGTTATCTAGAAGCCCCTAGAAGGTCAAAGAATTCAAATTATTATAGAAGCTCCTAGAAGAAGGTTGACTAGTCAAAGTGGTTAGTCATGGGTTAAGTGGTTGCAACAAGAAAAATCATAAATAAATTAGTTGCAAATAGAAGTGGAGATTTTACATATATATTTTTTGTTCCTTATGGTGATGGTTTATTGTTGATATATGTTGTTGAGATATGTTTCCATGAAAAAAACTAGTTGTGAATGGAAGTAATGAATAATGATGTTTGAAGTAGTTGATAACTAAATTTTGTAAAGAGTTGTAAAAAGATCTTCACATTGATTCACGCCCCCCTCTTAGTGTGGTCGATGTGTCCAATAATTGGTATCCGAGCGGGCCTTCATCATAAGCCTTACAAGCTTGAAGGATATCCATGGACACACAAATGGATGAACATGCAGATAAAGTTCCTCTCTTTGATGAGACAGATTACTTGTCTTGGAGAATAGAAATGAAAGGATATTTGAAGGAAAAAGGAGTAGGTGTTTGGAATACAATTGTTGATGGACTAGTTCCCTCAAAGAATCAGTCAAAATTTGCAACAAAGAAGAATAATGCAATAGCATTCAAGAACATCTTGAATGGACTCTCATATCTGTCAAATAAATCATAGGAAAGTGTACCTCCACCAAGGACCTATGGCTAAAGCTAGAGAATGTATATCAAGACAAAGAAGACAATTCCATGAAGGAAAATGAAGGTAAAGACTCTCCAAAATATTCTGATTGCAATACTCCTAAATGCAATGATGTTGAATGTTCTCCTGCAAATGAAGAAGAATATATAGAAGTATTTTGTGTAAAATCAATTGAAAGTTATATTATAGATGAAGAGGAAGATTCATTGAAGCTTAAAGATAAAGTTTTATCTGAGTTGGACGATGTTAGCTATGAAATAGGAAATATTTCAAATTCTTTTGAGTATCTTGAAAATACACTAAGGAAGTCCTAGAAAAGTACCCAAGGCTTACCATGACACTAAAACAAATGCTCAAGAAACAAGAAGGAAGTAAAATAACCCAACGAAGGACTCAATTAGAAGAAAAATAAGAAGAGATAAAAAGACTAAAGAATGAAATAATTAGTCAAGCAGAAGAAAAGAAGAAGTTATATGATGAGCTTAGAAAAATCCTTGAAGTCAATGTCAATCTAAAGGCCCAACTTGAAGAAGCCAAAAGGATAGAAGAACTATTGAAGAATCAAATAAATGAAAAGGAAGAATCATGCCATAAGCTAGAATCAGAAGTTGTCGATCTTAAAAGGAAAGTAGAGAATTCAAAAAGGTTCATAAACAAATCAACTATCTTGGATGAAATCTTGGATAGTCAAAGATCACCAAATGATAAATCAAGTCTTGGATACAACAAGGAAGCAACACACTTTGAAGCTAGCACTTATAAGAAGCATGAGGTAAGTCCTTCATTCTCAAAAGGTGGAAGCAAAGTTGCAAGTCAAGTACTTGCACAAAGCAAGGAAACCCTTAGAAGAACAGAGCAAAGAAGACATAAATAATCCATCCCTACACCTCAAAGAAAATTCATAAGAGAGACACCTTCAAGGTGGACACCAAAGAAAAGGTATGAAAATGTTTTTCATGGTCACTGCTTCTTATGTAATGAATATGGTCACAAAGCTTTGGATTGTAGACATTATGAAAGGGAATATTTTGGAAGGTTCCATAACATGCTAAGATGTTGGAGATGTAATCAAGTAGGACATATTCCTACTCATTGTCACACCATGAGATGTTAGAGCTATAGTGTGTTTGGCCACAAATCTCGGGATTGATGGAATTCAATGAAACAATCAATGAGGAGTGTTTCATATAACATGGAAAGAATATTACATGTAACTTGGAAGGAATACAATGTTGAAAGGATGGAAGCTCAAAATACAAGTACAGAGAAATCAGGACACCTTCAGAAGTGGATGAAGAAGACTAAACAACTAGACATCAGTGAAGGCACAAGGAATGAGTAAATCCTTAAATTTCCAACACATATGCAGGTTCCTGTGGAATCAGTCGCATACATACATGAGGTTATCTATAGAAATGTCACATACATATGCAATCTAACTGATAAACAAGTCATGTACCTTTGGGAAAAGCCTCAAAAATAGAGGTGTGCATATGAGTTGCAACATAGTTTAATGATATAACTTTATTTTTGCAGGGTCTGAGATGGTATGCTTCAGGTTTCATGTTTGTATGTGTGTTTGATGAATGTATAGTGATAATATGTGGTTGAGTTTTTGTGCATATGCTTTATTCCTATCTTGATTGCATGGTACTAACCCCAGTGTGTGGAATGAGGAATTTTTTGTTGAGGTATATTGTTGGTTATGTTGAGTACGTTCTCAGTGATGCCATGGCACTTTGTTTATGATATATATCATGATGATGTGATTCTAGTTAGAGATACATCATTGATATTTTGAGGGACACTCTTGGTGTATGTTTAGAGGTAATATTGTTGAATTAGAACTTGTTGTAGTGAATGTTTTGATCAATATTTGTTATAGTACCTGGTTGGTACCTATGTGAGCTCCATTGAGATATCTTGTGATGTATTGTTAGAAGAATATTTGTTGGATGTATTGGTGTAATTATTTGGAATGTGGTTGAGATACTATTGGGACATATAGTTGATGAGTTGATGAGGTGGTGATGATGTACATCATTGATGAGTCACAGTTTGATCTACAGTTGATGCATTATTGGTACATACTTGGTTGTTTTTTAGAGGCACTTTCTAGTAGTATCACTGGCACATGGTTTATGGATGGTGTGATATCTTGGTTGTGTTTCATCTTGTTGAGGTTTGGTGCATGGTTGATGCACTTGCTATGGTACAAGTGGTGATACATGTTTGGTGCATAATTGATGGACTTGTTGATGGTATATGTTACATGATTGATGGTTAAGATACATTTCTTGGCATATGGTTCATGGCACTTGGTTGATGATAGAGGCATATCATGTGAGAAATGACACTTGTTTGAGGCACATGGTTGGCATGGTGTATGGTTGATGATGTTATTGGTACAATGATAGAGGAACTTGTTGATTATCTTGATACATGTTTGGTACGCTTTTGGCACATATTCTTTGCATATGGTTAATATTCTTTAGTGATGATATCTTATGGTATATTTTATGGTGATGATATATTATTTAATGTGCATGGTTGGAACATGATATGGAACATGATGTACATGGTTGCTGGTTTTTTCATGATTCACTATTCATTGTTGACATATCCTTTGTTTCATTGTTTATGCATGAGATAGTATGCATGATTGGTATACACTTTATGTATGGTATGGAACAAGTTTAGATGGTTTATGCATGGATAGGTCCAAGGATCATCATAGGAAGAGAATATCATTCTTGAGTATTTTATCTATGTTCCGGCTGAGAAACATAATTTGTAGAAGAAGCAGATTGCAGTGGTAGCATGTTGTTCATCTTGCAGAGAAGATAGGGGGAGTTATTCTTCTTCCCATGATTGGTTGCAGAGGAATGATTCCAGGAGGAGAGATTCATTAGATGCATGGAGAGTAACACACAAGATAGTGCATCTAGGGGATCATCCCCAAAGAGATAGACCCTTTTCCATTTATTTCAAAGGGGGAGAGATAGTCACATTGATGTGGTGAGATGAGAATTGATGAGGACCAATGATCACTGAGGGAACATGAGCATTTCCATGTTCAAGTGTTGACATCAATGATTGGTGTTGACATCAATGTTGGTATTTCCATCAATGCCAAAGGGGGATATTTTGTACTATGTTTTCATTGATGTCAAAGGGTTGATGTCAAGTATTGTCATAGTGATGTTCTTATATCATTGATGTATTGACTGTTGGATTATGTTTTCATTGATGTAATTGATGTCAAAGAGTTGATGTCATGTGGTGTTATAGGGTTGATGTCATGTCATGTTTGATATGAAGTACCAAATGGATGAACTCTAAAGTGGTACCCTTATGGTGAAATCCCTCACGAGATGACGCTTTGCGAATTCCAAATGGTTAAGTGGTTGAGTCATCCTATATGTGTGGATTGGTGTTTTTTATGAGGAATAATGTAATGAATATTGGTTAATTTTCATATGAAACTATTATATATGGATAGTACATGTCATTCCATTTCCGACGATATGTGGAACATCACGTAACTCCTCACAGTTAGACATTTATGGCCATGTGAAGTTGGAGAACCCTTATGAGTTATCTAGAAGCCCCTAGAAGGTCAAAGAAGTCAAATTATTCTAGAATCTCTTAGAATAAGGTTTATTAGTCAAATTGATTAGTCATGGGTTAAGTGGTTGCAACAAGAAAACAAATAAAAGTAAATTAGTTGCAACTAAAAGTGGAAATTTTACATATATATCTTGTGTTCCTTATGGTGATGGTTTATTGTTGATGTATATTGTTGAGATATGTTTATATGCAAACAACTAGTTTTGAATGGAAGTAATGAATAATGATGTTTGAAGTTGTTGATAACTAAATTTTGTAAATATTTCTAAAAATATCCTCACGCTAATTCACCCCTCCCTATAAGTGTGGTCGGTGTGTCCAACAGAAGTGCCCCAAATATTTTCAGAAAAAAAGAAGAAGAAAGAATCAATATTAGTAGATGTTGAGGAATGGGTGGAGAGAAAATTAGACCCAGAAGGGAAGATTAACTACACTAATATCCATAAAGAGGTGGCATTAGTTAGTTTTAGTCACAAGGAGGAAAAGGAAACGACTGAACTTTTCTACATTAAAATCCACATGAAGCAAAGAAAGGTGGTTTGTTTGCTCAATATTGGTTCACAATCCAACTTGATATCTACACAATTAGTTGATAAGATTTGGTTGGAGACTCAATACCATCCGCATCCATACCCCTTGGTATGGGAAATGAAATATTTGGAATTTAAAGTGACCAAGTAGTGCAAATTTAAGTTTTCCATCAATCATAACTTTTTTGATGAAGTAGTTGCATATGTGGTTCCTCTAGACATATGTGGAGTCATCTTGGGAAGTCCATATTTTTATGTGAGGGATGTCATTTTTAGAAGGAGAGTGAACCAATATGT
>ML776634.1:1437551-1450789 GCA_009831015.1 Picea engelmannii
TCAATTTCCAAGGATTGATGACTTGTTGGATCAACTACAACAAGCCAAATTCTTCACTAAGCTAAACCTCAAAACAGGTTACCACCAAGTGAGGATCATAGCAGAAGATGTGTGGAAGACAGAGTAAAAAATAAGACAAGGTTTGTATGAGTGGTTAGTAATTACTTATGATTATGCAATTCACCTACAACATTAATGAGACTCATGAATGATGTGGTACATCCCTTCATTTATTATTTTTTAATAGTATATCTAGATGACATACTAATCTTTAGAAATACTTGGAAATAATACTTCTCACATGTGACACAGGTGCTAGATACCTTGAATAAGAATCAATTGATTATCAAATTGTAGAAGTGTGTGATCCAGGTGGACATCGATGGCCACCCACCTATTCCACTGACTCAAAACAAGGGTTTCCACCTTGCCAGTGTTTCTACAACTTTTTGTGTCCTAAACTTTCAGGGCCATTTTGAGGCCCTAAACAATATTTTTTGGGCCCACTACATTCACACTATAGGTTTTAGATAGAGTGTGATAGAAAAATGTGTATTCCTTAGATATACTTTTCCAACGAGCTATTGTGCACCCCAAATGGAGATTGTATGCAAAAGTTACGCCCTTGGGAAGTTGACATACCAACTACACCCATCGAGGCCCACCAACCTTTTGGTGGTTCATCTTATGGGGTTAGGGTTTTGGATTTTATTTATGTTAAAAATGCCTCTAGAGCCTCATTATAAACATCATCATATTCTTTTGAATGATAATAGCCATCACATCTCTTCTCAGAGATAATTTTCCACCATTCTAGCGACTCATTCACTCTGTAATTTTATAGTTTCTATGCATTCCTCTCATTAATAAGAATTGTTCTTTACTGTATCTATGTGTTTAATGAAATATATCTTTATATTTAATTGTTTTATCTCCACTTTCATTTCTTTCTCAAAATAATATGGATCAGTGGTATCAAAGAAGGATGCTCCTTTTTGTTTCTTAGTGCATGTCCCCAACAAGGTTAGGGTATAGAGAGTTGGATCTCGAGCTAGTTTTTCTTGAGGAAAACCACTCTTTCTAGCCCAAGCGGCCTCCCATGGTTGAAGAGAAAAGAGATGAGGGAGCAGAAGATCCCATCAAGTTGTTTCTCACGGAATCCCTCATGCAACATAGGAATGAGATATTGGAGAATTTTTCCCAAATCCTTCAACGATTGCCAACAATAACAGGTGTGTCTTTGTCAAGTAGTCTCTTTGGAGATGCTAACCCATTCAAGGTACAAGTCATTTTTTCTATTCTCGTATTTGAAGGTCATATCGATGCATATGATTTTGAAAAATGGTTAAATTTACTAGAAGGTTATTTCTCTGTTCACAATTTTTATGACAAAGAAAAGATCACCTTTGCACTCCTTAAGGCCCTCCCCCATGTCAAACATTGGTGGGAAACTTACTGGGAGAAAAATTCCACAGAGGAGTCTGGAATATTTGGGGCCAAGCCCACTTGGGATTTTTTTATGGATGCGATCAAGGAACAATATTACCCTGTGGGAAACTATGATGACCAATGCATGATATGGACCACTCTACATCAAGAGAGGGGCCAAATAGTGTCGAAGTTCACAAATGCATTCCATACCTTGTGCACAAATATGGGTATCAAAGACTTCGAGAAACATCTAGTTCTAAAATATTGTGGGGCTCTATATAGGTACATCCAAACCAAAATGGATTTTATGGACATCTCATCACTAGGAGCAGCTTATCGATATGTTGTCAAAATTGAGCAGAAATTTAAGCACCAGAACAAGAAGGAATTTGGGTCTGCAAATATGCAACAACCAAAGTATAGTAAAGGCATCCCTAATCAACAGAATATCCAACCTCAAGACAACCATTCCAAGACATAGGAAAAGAAGAGTAACGAGAATATGAAGAAGGACACTGGGAAGTGGTGTGACTTCCACAAAATCCCTTGGCACACCACTGATGAATGTTGCTCGAAACATTCATTGGTAGATGAGCTCAAAGAAATAGAACCGAGCCATGAATTAGATTATGATTCAGACAACAATAAAAGAAGATAGATAATTGATGTAGAACCCGCTATTGTCACGACCATAACAATCCAACCAGAAGAACCAAAGGATCATGAGGAGGGGATCACCTTTTTCATTCACAGATGTGGGTGAAGGGGACCTCGCTGCATTTTATTGTTGATAGCAAAATCCAGAAGAACCTCATCTCAGCAAAGTTCATCAAGCAGTTGGATTTACCAAAAACACTAGATCCACATCCATACAACATTGAATGGCTTTGCCAGGGATGAGATCTTCATGTCAGCCAACATTGTCTCCTATCATACAACATCAATCCCTTCAAGAATAAGGTGTTGTGTGATGTTTCCCCACTGGAAGTATGTGATTTTATTTTAGGATAGCCATATATATGTAGGCATCATGTTTTTTATGAGTCTCGACCCCGTAGCATCATTGTTACTCTAGGGGGTCAACTCTATAGGATACTAGAGGTAGTTCTGACTATTGTCCTGAAAAAACAGTTTCGCAAAGTAATTTATTATACTGCAAATTTTAGCCTCTTCCCAATCTGGTCAGAAGAGAAGGACACTGCAACCACTGTAGCCTCAACCCAAGACCCTTCTATCCATTAGAATCATATCAACAAGATTGTAGAAGAGCACCAAGATATTCATATTTCACCTACGAGGGTGCTTCCACGCTTCCCAGTCAAACCAAGTTATGATAAATCCCTTCATGTTATTCATGTTGCATATTCACCGACAGATTCCTCCTACACTCAGGAATATCATGAAACTATATTTGTTAAATGGATCCAACCCATCCAACAATAGGTTCATAACAACCTTCACCAAGCTAAGCGAGACAACTTCTTCAGTAAGGAAAGCATCTCACCAAGGTTCAGATTCAATAGAATCTTCCTCGGGGACTTGATGCAATGGAGACCATTTCTTCCTAAGGGGGGAAGAATAATCCAGTTTGAAATCGGTGGCCAACCACCTATTCCACTGGCTCAAAACAGGGGTTTCCACCTTGGTAGTTTTTTTACATATTTTTGGGGTCGTTTTGAGGCCCTAAACAAAAACATTTGGGCCCTCCACAATCACACTGTAGGATTTAGCTAGAGTGTGATGAAAAAATGTGTATTCCTTGGATATACCTTTCCAACAAGATATCGTGCACCCCAAATGAAGATCGTATGAAAAATTTATGCCTTTGGGAAGTTGACGTACCAACTACCCCCATCAAGGCCCGCAATTGTTTTTTGTTTCAGCTTCCAGGGTTGGGTTTTTGGATTTTCTTTATGTTAAAAAGGCCTCTATATCCTCATTTTAAACATCATCATGTTCTTTTGAATGAGCGTATCCATCACATCTCTTCTCATAGATAATTTTCCACCATTTTAGCGAGTCATTCACTATGTAATTTTACAGTTTCTGTACATTTCTCTCATTAATAAAAATTGTGCATTACTGTATCTTTGTGTTTATTTCACTATCTCTATATATTTCATTGTTATATCTTCGCTTTCATTTTTTTCTCAAAATAATCTGGATCAGTGTGAGTTTGAAAATAATTCCTTGATATATCTTGGAAACATGATTGGATGAGGAGAGTTGAGGGTAGATACTGAGAAGATTGCAACCATCACCCAATGGCCTATTCCCACCAGCATGAAAAAGGTTAGGAATTTCATGGGATCAACTCAATATTTAAGGAAATTCATTGTAAACTTATCCACAGTAGCAGAACCATTGCATGCCATAACTACCAAGGGAAAGAGATTTCACTAGGGTAATACATAACAAAGAGAATTTGAAGACTTGAAGAAGAAAATCAGTGATGCTCCAGTGTTAGTCATGTCGAATTTGCAACACCCTTTTGTGATAGAGGCTGATTCTAGTGGATATTCATTAGGATCAGTACTCATGCAAGGAGGAAGACCTATGTGATACCGTTCATATTTATTTCATGGAGAAGTGCTTGACTATCCCACGTATGATAAGAAGCTCTTTGCAATTGTACAAGCAATGAAGAAACATAAGCATCACCTCTTGGGAAAAGAGACTATCATAAACATAGATCATCAACCCCTTAAGTACCTATAGATTTAGAGAAATATGAAAATGGTGAGACATTAAAAGTGGTTGGGTTTCTTGCATCAATTTCATTTAATGATTAAGTACAAGAAAGGAGTCACAAATAGACTAGCAGACATGCTCTCTCAACCACCACTGAAGAAGATTGCAAAAATTGGAATGATAATGTAGCGTGAGCCTTTCACTCATGAAATTCTAAGTGAGGATTATGCTGGAGATGAGTATTTCAGAGGATTATACAAGCAACTAAAGGATAGGGTGGTATTTTTCATGGAAGGAAATGAATACCACCTCCAAGATGGGCTATTGTAAAAGATGGACAAACTATGCATACCTCGGGACAAAAGGGTTCATTTGATGATAGAGGCACACACTTCTAGAGTTGTTGGAAATTTTGGCATGAAAAAGGTAGTGGTGAATATTCAGTGGCATGTGTGTTGGCCAAAGATGCAGGATAAAGTGGAAAATTTTGTTAGAGGTTGTGTTTTTTGCAGAACTAGCAAGGGCCCAAGCAACCAAAAGCTTGGCTTGTACATGCGATTGCCAGTGCCAAGCAGAACTTGGGAGAGAATATCCATGGATTTTGTTGGAGTTTTTCCTATGACTCGTAGAGGCCATGACTACTTGTTCTTTGTGGTAGACAGTTTCAACAAAATTTGTGTTCTCATTCCTTGTAAGAAGAAAATCTCTAGACGAGAGGCAGCTGAATTATTTTTCAGCCATGGCTTGGTACATTTTAGATTTCCAAACTCCATCATATCTGATAGGGACAACAGGTTCTTGGGTAGATTTTGGATGACTCTTTAGGAAAGAATGGATACCAAGCTGAAGTGCTCCATTTCCTTCCATCCTCATATTGATGGATAAGATGAGGTAGTAAACATGATGTTGGTGAAATTGTTGAGAGGTTACAAAAACATACATCCAAATACTTTGGATGAACAGATAGTCTACCTTAAACATTCTTACAATAGAGCACTTCATTCTTCCACCAATAAGTCTCCTTTCGAGATGTGTTTTGGTTATTTAACCCCTTCACCATTTGATATTGTTTATGGACAAAAAAAGGGAGAAGTATAACTACAAGGAGAAGAACAAAAGGAAAACATATTCATGGACAAGATCACACATATACATCCAAGGGTTTAGGAGAAACTCAAGAAGAGCCAGCAATTGTATAAATCTAGACATGATCAACATAGGGAGGATCATAAGTTCCATGTTGGAGACAAGGTGTGACTCCATCTATGTAAGGAATGACTGCAAGGAGCAATAAATAAATTCAAGACCCTTAGGTATGGACCATTTGAGATCATTGAGAAAGTGAATGAGAAAGGCTTCAAGTTGAAACTTCCACCCTATATGCAAATCAACTCAGTGGTGAATGTGGAAAATTTGAAGTTGTTCAAACCCTCCATGTTGGATGAGGAGGAAGAACATCAGGTTCTTCCGATTGTTGAAGAATTTGCATCTCAATTACTTGAGGATTTGAAGGAAGACATAGTGTTGCAACACAAGGAGTGGACAACCCGTAGAGGAAAGAAAGAAATGTGGAATATTGGTCTTAAAGGACAGATTACAATGAAAACAATGTGGTATAAGAGGAACCATATTGAAAGAAAGTTCTCGCATCTATCCTGGGAATATTTTGGGGACCAAAATCCTCCCAATGGGGAGGTGGGATATGAATCAGATATGACAAGAACAATTGGTTATTGGCACAAGACTCTAAGATGATTGTCATAAGAAAAATTTAAGGCTATGGATGGAGGGAGATCAAATTGTTGGCATGAAGGGTCCCATGCCATCATGATTGATGTCCATTTTGTATGTAATAGATGTAAATTTAGGCAACATATTTTAAATAAATAATGAGACTTCAGACCCTTTCTACATGGGAGAAAGACAAATAAATAATAACATAAGGAGTAATAGACTGAAGATAATTTGAAGCATCAGGGATGAATGACATTCCAACTAACCTCCTAGTCAATTCAGTCTACTATAATATATTTCCCCACAATGGAAAAGGGGTTCTTTGGTCATGATTGAGGGAGAGAAGTTGCCCAAATGTTACTAAGAAGCATAGATATGTACCATAGGTACTATAATTTTTCCATTGTTGAATAAATAAGAGACTGGTCGAAGCCAAAAGAATGTTGGTTTTCCCATTTGGGTTTCCAGGGTAAATTATGAGTTATGTGTGATGATTGATGTGGTTTTATTTCATTATGAATGGTAATTGTTGTGCATTGTAATTTAATGGTTGTTTGTGTATGTTTTAGTGATGAGAACTTCATGCCAGTCATTGTTTGAGTTTGTTTTGTATGAATATGATCGTTATGGGTTTGTAATCCAACCTAAAAAATATTTAACAACAGTCGTGCATTGAATTTTGAGTTCAGAATCGACGACCATCCTTATTGATCCATTGGTATTCTCTTGGGGATTTATAATTTCGTTTTTGGAATCATTGGTGCATTCTTGACTTTGTTGGGTGGATTTCCTTTCCCCACAAATCATAGATGTCATATATGTCGAAATTCAGGGTTGTTTGGGAATTTTTTAGCCATCGCTAGACCATATATACATTTTTATAAATTATCCTGCTATCAATTTCTCCCTATGCATTTTTTTTTGTCAATGAATATTAAAATCAACTTGCATACATTTTTCTCCATCGTGGATTACTAGACTCAACTTCCAAAATGTTTTGACTCATCGTGGGT
Organism: Picea engelmannii; assembly: GCA_009831015.1. Classification (NCBI taxonomy): domain Eukaryota; kingdom Viridiplantae; phylum Streptophyta; class Pinopsida; order Pinales; family Pinaceae; genus Picea; species Picea engelmannii. The sequence continues at coordinate 1,444,421 of ML776634.1, forward strand.
TGTCGAAATCACCAAAAAAAAAAAATCTTTACACAATCGGTTGTCGAATCCATCCTCTACAGGTTTTTACATGTTGTCGATGATCAAATTCGTCATGCATGCTTTACCCACAATTATTGATTGCAAAATTCGATTTTCAATGACTTTTCCTTCATGGGTGGTCACCCTATCCACCCTTCGATTAATTATTTTTCCCATGGATCGACCCATTCTGACTGGGCTTCCCTTTTGGTCGACTTCCATTCCCCATTTAACCAACAATCATTCTTAGTAGACCCAAGCTTCCCTCACTTCAACCGGGAGTCTTTTTGGTCAATTGTTTCTCTCTCTTGGTCGACCTGACTTAAGGTAACTTGACTAAGTTGACTTTATTTGCCTCGACTCAAATTTCTTAGATCCAACTCAATTTTACAACTCGACTTGTGGCATGATTGGTTGAATATTTATCGTTGGCCAAAGAGCTAAGGTTATAATTTTTTACAAATAATTATGTGTTGGTGAGGTAGATAGGTTATAAGCCTCATGTTTATGGATCATCATACTACCCAAGTTAATAAGAACCTTTTCCTCATGCTTATAACATAAATTGTATTTATTTCTTTATTGTCTTCATCTTCCACGACTATTATCTTATTTCTTCAACGCAATGCTATTATCTTCATCTCAACACCCTCTCATGTTCATACAACTCAATTTTGGTTGCAACTCATTTTTTCTACTACTACCATAACTATCTTTCTTTCGTCATCACCATCTCATCATCATTTCCAAGAATTATTGCATGTGCTTATTATAATATTAGTTACCATATTGAGCCATTTATCCTTAGAGATAGTGCAATTTCATTCCTTTGTACTAGCCTACATAGATGTCTACAACATAGCCAACCTCTCTTGCTAAAAACTACATAATGCAGAGTCTTCTAATCCCAGTGTTACATCTCTCCCTAACTCAATAAACCAAGCAAATACCCTCTAATTTCAACATCATGAACTTTCAGAGATGCAATTTCAATACCCTTACTCTCCGTGCAATATATTTTCACTCAGTCTGCAACACATTCTCTTTTATTTTATTTTATCTTCACTAGTATATTTGTAATATGCTCCTTCCATCTTTAGTTATCATCTTATTTTTCTTTAGTGGATTTGTTTAGCATCTCATGATTTCTCAGGTGTTGTTGTCTCCACATCCCCAACTCACTTGTACTCCTCCCAACATTGTTACTATCTCTTATACCACTTGATTCAATAAGGAAAAGTGTAACACGCCCAACCACCCACAGGTTGGACCATGCTAATTCAAAACACACTTCAAAATTGATTTTGAATTCTAATAACATTAAGTTAATAAACAAGCATGAAAGAAACACAATAAAAACTCATGCAATAACCAAGGTTCATGCTACAACATAAAATAATGTTTAATCATTCCATGCACAACAATAACCAACAAGCATGCATATTACAAATATGAATCTCAGAGATAATAATTAATACACAATGGAAATAAATATACAAGCAAAGGAAACCATGACAGAGAGCATGCATATTAAACAAAATCAATTGTCAATTGGTTGCAGACCAAGGATGTTCCACCCAACCATAGACATTGTTGTTCCAAGTCTCAAAAATAGGTCACCCCTGATCCAGGACTATAAATCCACAAGGATTGTTCCAGGGTGTCACTCATCTTCCCAAGCCAATTAGCACTCAATATATCATAGGTTTCTCAACACACAACAAACTAAATTACACCATCTCTCTTCTCTCCATCTTGAACCACCCAAAGACAATGAACCCCCTTCACTACCACGCAATCCCTCAAGTTGTCCACTTCTTTCCAGGGTTCTAGTGCATCTGGTCAAGAATCTCCATGTTGGGACTCTCAGGATTCACAGCTGTGAACAAGAATTAACACATACCAATGCATCTCAGGCATGCATGCCTTAATTAATGGTTGGAATACACTATTAATTACTACATACAATAAACAATGGCTTCTTCCTAAAAAAAATCCCCCCATGTCCCCAACCAATAACAAGAATGAATGAGGAATAATAAATGAGAAACAATGAATGAAAGAGTGAAAGAGTGAATGGACAAGAACCCCCAAACAACCCACAATATGGGTTTATATATTTACTTGGAAATTAAGAACCACATGGCCTTTCCGCTAAGAAGCTCATGTAACCACATTTTTAATTAAAACCAATATGGGAAAATAAAATAATAATGAAATACTTAGCCCCTTAACTCCCCTCTCTCATGGAATCATATCTCCCTATGACTCTTTTCCTTATCCATCTAGTAGCCAATGATGTATTTTATTAATAATGATAAAAGAATTACATTTCCTAGGCACTCTGACCTCTTTTCATTATTTAGGCACTCCAGCCTTTCATAAAATAAACAAAATACATTATTAATATGGGGACTCAAAACTGGGGTATTATAAAAATTCCCTCTACAAAGAATAATTACACAGTGGAAATCATTTTCCTTTTGCTCTAGAATTAATGTCGCTTATGACCACACATTATTCACTTTCTCCAAGGCTTCAAAGTGTTGGGGTACATGTTAAACTACATACTTAGTGGCATACTCATTTTTCCATTTTTCCATTTTTCCTACTATTTAGGAGGACTGCTAGTCTAATTTTTTCCAGTGGTTGCCTATATGTAATAATATGGGAAAATACCATGGGTTTCTAAAACCATGGGCTCAAAAACCACCATTAGGAAAATTCCTATTTTTTAGGGGAAGCGCGCTTCTTTCCTTAATTTTAGGAGATAATTCATATTTCCTTAAATTTAGGATATAATTCATATTTCATGGCTAGAGAGCACACTTGAGTGAGAATATTATTCTCCTAAGGAAGTGTGCATTACCCATCATATTCTTGGAGTTAATCCATTTCACTTATTTACCTATTTTTAGTGACTTTCCATATTTATGAAATTCTCTCTCAATTAGGACTTTAGTTCCATTATTGGACTCTAGTCTTATTCTAAGAGAGTTTTTCTATTATGGAATGCATGTTGACTTCATGGATACTTCTCACTAAGCTCACACCTATATTTTTAACATTTTCTTATTATTAGAAACTTTTAACTTTAGTTAATTGTTTCTACTAGGAGTGGTTGTTATTTTACTTGAGCATCCACATGGAAACCCCAACCTAGTGTGCATTACTCCTCTTGTGGAGATTCCTATATATCGTAATCATGATCAAGGATTAATACAATGTGATTCAAGTTGGTTTCTTAGTCTCTTACATGTGAAGATTGATTCTATTTTTCTCTCTCCTCTCTTTCTTTTGCAATTAACTAGAGTAGTATATTCTACTCACAATTAGATCTTGGAGTGTGGTTTAATCCTACATGGTATTAGAGACATTATTGTGAGGGAGTATTCACTTTTATTGTAGGTTTATAGATCAAATTGGACATCCCATAGAGAACTATGGATCAACCATCTTCTTCAGTGATATTGACACCCTTCAACTACTTTGAGTGGAAGTCCAAGATAGAGCTTCTACTTCACAGCAAAGGTTCATATAGGATCACCATGGGGACTGAGGTTGAGCCTACTTTAGCCATAGAAATAAAAATATTTCAACAGAATCGATGAAGCCTATGGGATATTGTGCTTGATAATCTCTCTAGATATCATGTTCTATGTTGATACTTGCAAGACTCATAACGATGTTTGGACAAAGTTGAAGGATTTTCTAGGAAGGAAAGACAACCTAAGAGATCATCAGTTGGAGAATGATATAAATGCATTGAATCCAAGATATTTCGAGACCCTAGAGTACTACTTCTGTAAGTTTAAAATTTTTCTTTCACATGTTAGGGCTTTCAGAATTGATAAGAAAGATGAAAAACTATTCTTTTCAATTCTAACCATACTAGGACCAAAGTATTTTATCTACACTTCTTCTTTTCATACTACCAGGTTAGCTATAGGGACTACATGTAATATTCCATCCATGGATGATTTCATGGAGTCTCTTATCCATGAGCAAACAAAGCTCATCCAGATAGGGGCACTTAGGAGTTCCAATCCCCATGCGCTTACAACTCAAGGAAGTTCAAATAAGAATAAGGAGAAGAGAAAGGGTAAGAAGGACCAAGAGAACAACAAGGAAGGTAAACAAAATTTCATAGATGAGACTTCGAGTTCCAAGGAATCAAAGAGAAATAAGGAGAAGACCAAGTGTTCCTACTATAATATGGGGTTCCATCCTAATATTTCTTGCATGAAAAATACCATAGATCTCATGGCACAATCACTTGAGCAGCATCACCTTGAGGATTTTATTCTAGAAAATGCAAGGAAGAAGCCATTGGTCAATCCCTCATAGAAAATAGGTAATGGTCATGCATTACTTGCTATTTCATGTCCTTCTAATTCTTGGGTGCTTGATTCATGGGCTACCCATCACATGGCCTCATCAGATATACTTTTCTCATGCTTGGATACTTTTTCTGGACCACCAATCTGTTGATATTATGGTAGTTGCGGGAGGTATTTAACTCCACGTGTAAACCTGGTGAGAAAAGAATACTCCGAAAAGCAAGAAGAAACCCTAATGAGTTGGCTAATAACCCTAGAAGACTTGTCGGCTCAAGAGGATAATTTATATTAGGTTATTAGCCTCCAAGAGAAGAAGTCATCCATAAATAATAATAATATACTGAATAGATAGGTACCCAGAAGGAGAAGTTGGCCCCAGTAATTCTGTCAGAACCACTATAAATACAGGGCGCCAGTCTCTCATTTGACACATCTCAGCAGTTGCAGAGAGCCAGTGTTGCGCAGTGCAATTGCAGTCTTGTGTGTAGGTTTGGAGGAGAGTTGTCGTTGCAGCTGTTGCAGCTAGCAGTTACGCTTGGACTATCTCTTGGCTAGGGTTTGGACCATCTGATCAGCTCTTTTTTATGCACTATCCTTGGGAAAAGGTGTGTTACCCTTTGTTTGGCTATCTAGCCTAGGGTTTGCTTCCAAAGTGATTCTTTGTCAAGGTTAAGGTGCTCGGAGGGTGGCTTCGACCTATGGCTGGGTGACAAGGGTATTGTCAATGGTAAAACGAGCACACAATCTTTCATATTACAACAGGTTATGGGCCCACACCTCCTTCATTCAGTCTAAACACTGGAATGAAGCATAGCCGCTAGGATATTGAGCTCGCTAAGGAACTGCCGCTACGGTTACTAGCAGGAGCAGCTTCCAAGACACTGCAGCTAGGGTTACTAGCAGGTGCAGTTGCAGAAACCCTAATCCTCTTATTGAGGCACCTTGATTGAAGGGATTGACCTAATATCTGGATAGATCAGTGTTCCCTAGCCCAACACACCTCCTGGTACTCTCAGAAAGCCAAGACGTGAAGTTTGAATTTCTGGTAAAATCTAGGGTTGACCAAGTCAAGAAGCCATGACTTACTCTATGAAGTCAAGAGAACAAGTTAGATGGAGCCTCTAACTTCATAGCGAGGAAGACAATGATTGACCTCATCCTTTCCAAGAATAAAGTGTTGGATATCGTGAAAGGAAAGATCGTGAAGCCAGAGTTTGAAGAAGGAAAAGAGAAGAAACTACAGAACGTTGCATCTATGGAGAAGTTCAAAGACAATGATATCAATGCTATGAGTATCATAGTGGAATATATAAAAGACCACTTGACACCCTACATCTCCCATCTTGACTCATCGAAGAATATGTACGATGCCCTAACAAATCTCTTCTCAGTCAGAAACATTGGACAAGTAATGAGTCTGAAGAATGAGCTTCATGACATGAAGATGAATGATGATGACAACATAACATCATACTTTGTGAGAATATCTCAGTTAAGAGATCAACTACAATCTATTTAAGAGATCATCTCATATAAGGAGTTGATAAACATAGTAATCAATGGTCTTCCTAAGACGTGGCATGCATTTGCCGCAAGTATGAACACAAGAAAGGAGTATCCGACAGTTGAAGAACTTTGGACTTGTTGTGCTCAAGAAGAATCAAGGATCAGTGCAAAAGAGAAACCCCAAAAGAAGTACAATGATCAAGCCTTCACAACAAGATTCAAGAACTTCAAGAACAAAAGGAAGTTTGGTTCAAGGAGGAAACCAAATCAAGAGAAATACATTTCAGAAGTACAATGCTTCAACTGTCGAAAGTATGGTCACTACAAGATTCATTGTCCTGAGCTAAATAAAAGGAAGGAGAAACATGAAGGATCAATTTCTGAAGAAAAGGAACCTACAAAGAAGACTAAGCAGGATGAAAGAGACTTCTTCTTCTAAAGGTAACAAAACTCTTCTTACTTATTGTACATATCTTGTTTGCATAATCTTTGTACATCTCTC
>ML776634.1:1463628-1478069 GCA_009831015.1 Picea engelmannii
GAAGAGTGCTTCTTTCCTTAATTTTAGGAGATAATTCTTATTTCATGGCTAGAGAGCGCACTTGAGTGAGAATTTTATTCTCCTAAGGAAGTGCACATTACCGATCTTATTCTTGGAGTTAATCCATTTCACTTATTTACCTATTTTAGTGACTTTCCATATTTATGAAATTGTCTCTCAATTAGGACTTTAGTTCAATTATTGGACTCTAATCTTATTCTAAGAGAGTTTTTCTATTATGGAATTCATGTTGACTTCATGTAGACTTTTCATCAAGTTTACACCTATATTTTTAACATTTTCTTATTATTAGAAAATTTTGACTTTAGTTAATTGTTGCTAGTAGGAGTGATTGCTTTTTTACTTGAGCATGCAAATGGAAACCCCAAACTAGTGTGCATTACTCCTCTTGTGGAGATTCATATATATTGTACTCATGATCAAGGATTAATACAATGTGATTCGAGTTTGTTTCTTAGTCTCTTGTGTGTGAAGATTGATTATATTTTTCTCTCTCCTCTCTTTCTTTTGCAATTAACTAGTGCAGTATTTCCTACTCACAATTAGATCTTGGAGTGTGGTTTAATCCTACACAAACAAATGGTTCATGTAATAACCCTAACACTCTTCACATCCACATAGCCCCTACTCATTCTACCATACATACTTACAATCTTCTCAAACTCTCATGCTTTAATTTATAATTCATATGTTCATCAAACGTGCTCAGTATTATCACTCAACTCTTATTTGCATAGATAGGTTGTTCATTTACACAATAAACATATACAAACATAACTCAACTCACAATCCCCTTATAAAATGGAAACAATACTCCTTATGTTAAACATGTCACACCCATATTTATAGAAGTATGCATGTGATATAATCTCTTAATATATAAACATACATTTTCTAGCACTCAAAGATTCGACAACATCAACTACTCATTTCTTAATAATACAGAGATACAAAACTTATCAATGTTCCTCAACACTTCTCCCTCTATCTATGGAACATAGTCATCAATATTTTACTCGCTATAGTGCACAAGAAACCTCTATCTTTATTTTTCTGGCCAAACTTGACTCCCTATTACAATTTATATCACATAATCAAGAGTTGCCTATATCCTTCCACACTCTTCTATTTATCATGGAGTTTTCTACAGTGGTTCATTTTGCATCCTTTTGTCTTCCTTACTCATTCACCTCCCTAAAATTGCTACAATGTTCCATTTCTATAGTTTTTGATGCATAATATTTCATAACCTAACACTTAGTATTTGATACTACCAATTCAATTGAACATATGTTTGGCCTCCTTCATGCCTTTTAAAAAAATCACTCATCCACATATGTCGCTTCATGATTTTGTCTTCTCGAATATGAAAACATTTATTGGAATAATACACACCCATTGAAATAAATGCAAGTCATGGTTAACAAAATACACCAACAAATACTTGTCAAGAGGGGAAATTCTTTGATTGGAGGAGCATCTACCTCTTGTCTTTGATTACCCACTATTTGGATTGGAGTCTATATCTCTCAATGGTTATACTTCTAATTCTCATGAATTAGTGTGCTTATTTCTTAATCATGATTGAGGATACAATTGAGGCCCAACATACCATTCAGGGTTGCTTTCAAAACATCATCAAAATGAAATTTAAATTGACCAAGTCCATTAAGATTAAGGTATGAAGAGTCTAGGATGAGTCCAAAGACATAGATTTTCATAAGACCAAGGAACATACATAAGTGGAATTTGCTAAATGCATCCTAGCATTAGGAGATCAGGAGTAGGGAACCAAGAGCACTCTTTCTATTCTTGGGACCAAAATTAATGAATTGGGTATAAACCTCTCAACTACTCAAGGTCTTCTTATCCATATTTCCAACCCTATGAATATATTGCTTCAAGGGGTGCATCCAAATAATTTTACCAACTATTAGACTATGGAGGAGACTTAAGAAGAACCAGAGATAATCAACAAAGAAGATGTGAATGTCAGGTTAAAATAATTTATTTGTTTAATAAAGCTATGTTTTGTTTTTATTTTATACTACTTGGTAAATTTAAATTTTAATAAAGCTATGTTTTATATATATATATATATATATATATATATATATATACTACTTGGTAAATTTAAATTATTAGGCTCTGTACTTGCAATTTTTGAAGCAAGATAACTATGTTTTATTTGAATTTTTCCATGTTTAAGAAGTTACATTGTGTTTCTTTATTACTTTCAAATGTTGTATGGACAAGAATTACATTTTGATTATACCAGTTAAATCACAACCTATTTGCCCATAGGGGTGTAGATCGATTGGCTAGTGTCATGTATATGGAAGGAAATATGTAAAAGAGGTATCAAGTTCGATTCTCGCCCCGATTTACTCGTGCCCCATGCTTGTGGATTATGTGGACGCACCTGGAGGTTATAGAGGTAGCAAACGGCAATCAACCCCATCTCACATGAATACAAGAACCGTCAGTTGTTGATTCTGCCAGTACAAAAAAAACATCACAACCTATTTTATTTATGATAAAAGTAGACATTACTTTGAATCTCATTACATCCCCTTTGAGTTTAATTAATACCTAAAGGTACCTGGAAATGTTTTTCAAATGGAATTGTATTTCCACAAAATTTGGGTTATTGGATTCTCAATGAAATGGAGTCTAATGAAACTATTCATCTGCCATTATAGAAGTGGAAAGTATGATTTCTGATGTTGGACTATAGAATCCACACCACATTCTTAAAAAAAGAGATCAAGAGATCTATAAATGAATAGTTTATCAGGTGAAATACTTGAGGTTGTAAATGGGGTGGAAATATAAATGTAATGAACCAAAGTTATTTATATAGAGAATATTTCAAATTAATATAAAAACAATGAGAAATCTATCAAATAAATATAATGTATTCAAAATATATTTGATATATTTGATTGATGATAAGTTCATTATTACAATACCATGTGACGTTATGTATCAATAGACATAGAATTGTCACATACTTAAAAAGACATGTGAATTTTGGTTATAATAATAATAACAACAACAACAACAACAATAATAATAATAATAATGGAGGAGGATAACAATTATTTCTCCTCACCATTGTATTCAGAAGAGGACTGCGCAGCGATTGGCCAACGGAAATCCGTCTCCCCTCTGGAAATCGATCTCGGGGTGATCTTCGCTAGGGTTTGAGTGGAAGTCAGCGAAAATGATCTATGTGGGTGGAGGAGCGGTGGTTCCTCCCCCTCCGTCCGCTGATGAAGCTACCTTCGCCTGCCTGGTGAATGCCCATGGAAAGAAGAAGGTCTCTGAACCACCGCTGAAATTTGTTAAAAAATTAGATGCCATTCCAGAAATCGCATTGCCTTCGGAGAAACCTATCCAGTTGGTCGTATCTTTAGCGGATCGTGCCCTAATAGGACAGTTTATTGGTCTCTAGCCGACTCCCCGTTCCACTGATGCCTGGGTTCAGAATAACTGGAGACCTCTGATATCCCAAGGAGTCTCATGCTATTCGATCAGATGAGGATACTTTCTATTCAATTTTGTCTTGAAAGATGACAGGGATCTGATTTTCCGAAGTGGTCCTTACTTTATGGGGCCACAGGGGCTCTATTTGAACAGATGGACCCCTAATTTTGACCCGAATAAGGATATCCCCAAAGCTGTGCCAGTCTGGGTTCGTTTACCAAACCTCCCCATGCACTGTTGGGGAGAGGAATCTCTCAAAGCCATAGGAAACATGCTTGGTAAATATATTGATCAATATGACCCTAAAGGATAGTATTCCTTTGCCCGAATCTGTGTTGAAGTAGATTTGGAGGCAGGATTACCAGAGGTAATCAAGCTTACGGTGAAAGGATGGCAGCATTACCAGTAACTGGACTATGAACAGTTGCCCTTTAAGTGTAGGCACTGCCATGAATACGGGCAATTTCAAAGGCACTGCCCCAAATTACAGGAGCCAGAGGCAGGGAAAGGGTCGGAGGAAGGCTGGAAACAAATGAAAAAATAGAAGGCAAACCCAAGAAGAAAGGGCTTTAAGGTCTCTGAACCCCAGGCCAATGCTCCTCCTTCGAAGGATCCTAAGTCCTCTAAAAATCAGAAGGAAACCCAGATTTCAAAATTCGGAAATAGCTTTACATCCCTTGAAGAATAAGAACCACCAGACAAGGCGATTGAAGAAGGAGAAATACCTCCATAATCTGCCAATCCTCTGGGTGATGGATTTCAAGATAAAGGAACCATGAATGAGAAACCCTTAGATTAGCAAGATAAGGAGGAACCTCATGTGGAAATGGCATATGAAGAAGGATGAGAGGAGGATGATACGGAAGAAGAGGACATAGATCAAACAAAGTCAGTTAAGAAGGACAAGAGAGGAAGGAAAACAGACAAAGAAAGAAGGGAAAAAACTGCTTATCGAGATAAGCTAGCTAGAGTACAATCTACTATTGAAAAACACCTGAATTCCAGAAATACCAGACATCGGGGAAATGCTGCGAGAGGGGCAGCGTCCAATCCAAAAGGTAAATAATGCAGATCGTCTCTTGGAACTGTAGGGGGCTAGGAAGCAAATCGAAAACATTATCTATGAAAGATCTTATCAGAATATCGATGCCTCATATCCTCCTTATCCAGGAGACAAAAATGGAAGAGAAATCTCTCCTCCAGGTTGCTCAGTCATTCTGGTCTAATGCACATTGTATAGCGGTCAGTTCTCGAGGAGCGTCAGGAGGTTTGGCAATGCTCTGGGACCCCTCTAAGGTTGAATTAGTAAGCTCGGTAAAAAATATTCATTGGATTTTTACTGAAATTCTTTTTAAAGATTCTAATCTCCGGTTAAGTATATTTAATGTGTATGCTCCTATAGCTCTATCCGAGAAGCAATATTGTTGGAATTCCCTAAACGATCATATGGTAAACTCTCATCTCGATAATTATATAGTAGCAGGTGATCTTAACTTAACCCTTTCCGCCCAGGAAAAAAGAGGAGGAAATGTGATTAGAGATCCGTCCAGGGAGTGGGTTGAAGATCTTATAGCTAATTGGGATCTGGAGGATATTAAGCCTGCAAAAGGGATTTACACTTGGACAAATAGAAGGCTAGGCCTAGGACATATTGATGCCCGTCTTGATCAGTTTTTGGTCCAACAGTCCCTCCATCTCCAAGGGATGGATCATGTTTCTTCTATTATAGGTTTCAGCGCTTCTGATCATAAGCCTATAGCGCTCTCCTTTGTCAAAGATAAAAATATGGGGCCTATTCCTTTTAGATTCAATCCCTCTTGGATCTCTATGGATGGTTTCTATGACATTGTAGATCTAGCCTGGTGCACTAATGTTAGAAGGTCAGCTTTCCATATATGGGAAGAAAAGCTAAGAATCTTGAAAAAATCTTTGAAAGATTGGGCTAAACAGCATAAGATGCCAAAGCAGCAAAGGTTAGAAGCTGAGAAGGAATTGGAAGATTTTCATTTCAGATCGGAAGGTTATCTGGACCAACCTACGAAGGATAAAGAATTACTTCTTCACAATAAGCTACATGATGCCTGTAGACTCGAAGAAAGTTACTGGAAAATCAAATCAAGAAACCATTGGCTGCATGACGGGGACAGAAATACCAAGTTTTTTCACAAACAGGTTGAGATAAGAAAGCATTTTAACTCTGTATCTAAGATTGAACATCAGGGAAATCAGCTTACTACCTTTGATGAAATTAAAAAAGAAGCTCATAATCACTTTAAGGAGATATATTCAGAGTCATCTCCTGAATTAAATCTCAACAATATGGAAATTTTAGATCATATCCCTTCTCTAGTTTCACCCCATTCCAATGCTCTGCTTATACGCCCTGTCTCTCCGGAAGAAGTCAAATCTGTTGTTGAAGGTATGAGCCCCGATAAAGCACCCGGGCCATATGGTTTTACTGCCCGGTTTCTCATCTCTTGCTGGACCATCATCCACAGGGATCTTCTGAAAATGGTCAAGAAGTCTCAATCATGCAATAAGATTGGAGGAGGAACTAATTCCTCTTTTCTCGCTCTCATTCCTAAGGAAAAAGGAGCTTCATCCTCTGCAAGATTTTGTCTGATTTCCCTATGCAACATTGGATATAAAGTCATCACGAAGGTTCTAGCCAACAGGCTGAAAGTTGTTTTGCCGGGCATTATTCCTGAGAACCAGGGAGGATTTATCCAAGGAAGGCATATTTCTGACAATATTGTCCTTGTTCAGGAAGCTATTCACTCTAGCATCAATAGAAAGGAGAAAGGTATGGTAATTAAATTAGATTTGACTAACGCCTTTGACAGGGTTCGACATGCCTTTTTGTTTCAGGTAATGAGAAGATTTGGATTTGAACCTGGGGTTCTCTCTTGGGTTAAAGCTTGTATAAGCGCGCCCTGGATCGCCCCCCTGGTAAATGGAAGAGCAGCTGAATTTTTCCAGGCCTCGAGGGGTCTGCGCCAAGGGTGTCCCCTTTCCCCCTTGTTGTATGCTATTCAAGCCACCGCTCTTAGCTTTCAATTGGAACACAGTAGATTCCAGCAAGAGCTGCTAGGTCTAAGGATCGTTAAAGGGGTCAAAGAAGTTAATCACACCCAGTTTGCTGACAAAACTCTTCTCCTTGGAGGAGCGAGCCCAAATGTAGCAAAAAAGTTCAAATCGGTTCTGGATGACTATCAAGATGCTTCGGGAAGCCTAATTAACTATTCCAAGAGAAAAATATATAGTTGGAATTGCTCCCTGATTGAATTGCATAATCTGGCTCGAATTCTGGAAATTGAAGGTAATTTCCTATGGACAAATTTCACTTATTTGGGAATCCCAATCTTCAATGCAAAATTGAAAATCTCCAGTTGGGGCCTGTTGATTGAAAAGCTGCAAGAAAAAATCAAAGCATGGGGAGCATCTTGGCTTAACTTAACAGGGAAAACTGTGCTCCTCAAATCCGTTCTAGCTAGTATGCCAGTCTTTCAAGGCTCTCTTCTTCTAGCCCCAAGTACAGTTCTTGGCAAAATTGAAGTGCTCCTGCGGAGATTCCTGTGGAAAGGGGGGAAGTATAATGAAAATAGACTCCCTCTGGTTAACTGGACAAAGGTCACAGCTCCCTTGCTGGAAGGTGGGATGCAGCTGCGAGACCTTCGTGCTCAAAATTTAGCACTGGGAGCAAAGCTACTATGGAATATGGTCACCGGGAATTCAACCTGGAGTAAGCAGGCTCTGGAAGAAATATTTTTCCGGATCAAGACTTCGATGCTTGGATAAGAGTCTGAAAGTGGTAAAGGGGTCTCCCTTGTTCTCCCTTTGCTCGAAAGCTTTGACCTTCTTCTCTCAAGCTCTTACTTGGTCTCCGGGAAATGGTAAGAAAATCAGGATTTGGGAAGACTCCATCCTCGGACATCCCCCACTTGGGACCTTGGAAGGAATAGAAGGGATAAGGAGACACCTCACAAGTATCGGGAAAACTACATTAACAACCATTTCCAGATGGACTTCGGATGACAAACAGCTTTGGGTAGGATGGAAAATTCCGGACTGCCCGTCCCATTTATTATACGAACAAGCATTGCTCTTCCATTGTTTGTAGGGGAAATCTCCTATAGATAATCATCTGAAGGATACTAGAGGTTGGGGATCCAAATCCGGGCTTTATTCAGTAGCTGAAGGGTACAAATGCATCAAGGTTATCCCCCATGCGCCCTCCTCTCCAGAGGTCTGGAAGTTTGTCTGGTCCAGTAAATCCCTTCCCAAAGTTGATCAATTTACTTGGTTATTGGCTCATAATAGCGCTCTTACAGCCTAAGTTCTGCGCCGGAAAGGCTGGGAAGGCCCTTCCCGTTGTCCTCTTTGTTTGGCTAATGAAGAGACGACTTCCCATCTTTTTCTCTCCTGCCCCTTCGCCCAAGAAGTCTGGGGCCTTATGACCTCCCCTTGGTTAATATCTTTGCAGTTTGAAGAGGTCTCCTCTCTTTTCAGTAAATGGGCTCTTACCTCCCTTGTTTCCTCTCATTCGAAGGACTTTTTAGGATTCTCATGGCTGATTCTGCCAAAATTCATATGCTGGAAACTTTGGCTTGAACGAAATAATAGGATTTTCCGAGGTATCTGCTCTAGCCACCCTCAGGTAGAGGTCAAAATTAAAGCTCTGATGGGTGACTTTCTATGCTCTCATCCTGCTAAATTCTTATGTTCCCCTCTCAATTCCTTGGAAGAATCTTGGTTCCTTCCCTTGAATCCAGGTAAACTCTCCGAGTCAGGCCAGGACCCCAAGTTGCAGGCTTAGGAAATCAGAAAGAATAGCACTGAATTCCTGATCTGGAAAAAAAAAGTAGGAAGACACTTGCTGGTTTTTTACGGTGCCTCAAAAGGAAATCCAGGGAAGGCATGAGGAGGAGGGGGGCTCTTTGATCCTGGAGGAAATTTGATTTGGAAGTTTTCCTGGGGCTTAGGAGTGGAAACCAATAATGTGGTGGAGGCTCTTGCTTTATGGAAAGGTATGAACCAAACCTTGCACCTGGGAATTACTGATCTAACGGTTGTGGGGGACTCTAGATTGATCATTCAAGCGGTCATCACTCGAAATCTTCCGTCCTCCTGTCACCTGAAGCAAGTGATGAAACGCATTCTAGCTCTGCTGCCAAAGTTAAGTGATATTGGTTTTTACCATGTTCTTCGTGCTCATAACGGAATAGCGGATCAAGCTGCTAATGAAGTCGTCCTCCTAAGCAAGGAATCTCTTAAACTCAATAATGCTCTTAGTCTGTGTCTTTTTCCCTAGGCGCATTGCCTCAAATGTTCTCAGGAGCGATCTGAGCTCTCCTGGGGGAGTTTTGAACGTGGAATGGATACTTTTCAGGAGGAATCTGTCAATACATTCACATAGGTTGTTGAGAAATGGTTTGAATGATTATAGGGCTCCTTCTGAAGGCTTCGATTCCTCCTATCAGGACTTATGGGCAGGAATGGAGGATGGGATTACAGATATCCAGAGAAGGGTCTGTCGTCGTGGCCAAACTCTTCAGAAGCTAGAGGAACGTGATGGGAATCGCCTGAAGAAGAATGAAACTAGGATGCCTGAGATAACAGACACTCTGCATGCCAGGAAGACTGAGGTGTGTAAGCTTTCTGAAGGGCATCATAGGTGCAAGGGAGATTAGATAAAGACATCTGCGGATGTTAATTAAGTTGCTCGGGCTCTGAATTCCAGCGTTGGGTTGCTATTAGGTGTAATCTTCAGCGTAAGACTGTCTAAGCCTGATGTGTCACTACAGGCTATTAGTTTTTTGGCTCAAGGAAAGATCTTCTTTACTTTTAGGCTTTTAAGATGTAACCCTTTTGTGGCTCAGCCACTGTTTTTTATTAAATAAAAAACCTACTCGCTTTTGTTAAATAATAATAATAATAATAATAATAAAAGGTGTATATGTGTTTGTTACATTTCATCCTCTTTCAAGATGCTTCGTCCTCAAAGAATAATTTAGAAAATATTGTGTCTTTGTTCTTGCTTGCAGTTCTTTCACTTAATGCTATGTTCTTAATGTTTTCATGGTTAAAGAAACAATATGGTACAACTTTCTAAGTGTTAATTAGAATTGTCATATTGTTGAAGGGACAATCCACTAGAGTTCAATTCTTTGTAACATTGTATGGTGATGAATTTTTGGATTAGGATGATGATAAGGGTGTATATTTAATCCCCCCTGTGATATAGTATGATCATCGGTGGTGATCGATGGGCCTTCAACTCTAACTAATTTGGTAAGTGTCTCCTTGTTGATTGATGGCATGTTAAATATTTGTAAATCGTCATTCGATTTTTTAACTTTAATTTCATTTGATAGTTCCCTTATCCATGGTTAGGATTTTAGCTCTAGGAAACTTCCCTACTTCTACTAGATCTACTATAGTTTCCTTATTGATAAGCTGGTTTTTTTTTTGCATCTTTTTCTCATTTTTTAACTTTTTGAATCGTACAAGTAGCATTTGACTTTGATTCCTTGTGCGAGAATTTTCTTCCTCCTTTTGTTATAGGCTCTTGTCAAAAAAAATCTTAAGATCATGATTCTCTTATTGTATTTTTATTGTACTACTTCTCATCCTTTAACTTCTTGATTTGTGCAAACAAGATTTGATTAATATTTCTTTGATTAATATTTCTCAAGGGAGAATTTTATTCATATTTCTCTAATAATTTCTTATTAAAATTCTTCTTGAAATCTTGATTCTTCTATTATAATTTATAATCATACTACTACCAACTTACTAGTTCATATTTTAAATATACTACTTCATAAACAAAATTGTTTTTTACATTTTATTCCTAAAAACATATGTAAAATTCAAGACACATATTAACCGATTTCTCAATAATCTTTTATTTTATTTTTCAAATCATATAACCACTCAAATATATAACCTTCAAGCTTCATTTCCATTATTAAATTGCTACATTTCAAAAATTATATACATATAACCTTTAATCCATTAAATTTGCATCATCGTCACTTTTCATATGAATATGACATAGTTGAATAATATTTTTTTACTCTACCTTTACTATGAGATAGACACACAAAGTGTGAAGTCCCACCAAACCAATGATATTGACTTCTTAGTTTAGTTATTTTTTTAACTTACCCACCATAAAATTGAAAATGTACCTTTCAGTGATATTCCATAAAATTGAAAATGTACTAAAAATTTACTATGAGATAGACACACGAAGTGTGAAGTCCCATTGATATTGACTTCTTAGTCTAGTTATTATTTTAACTTACCCACCATAAAATTGAAAATGTATCTTTTAGTGAGATTCCATAAAATTGAAAATGTACCTTTTAGTGATATTTCTTGGACTTTTCTTAGTACCTTTTCTCTTTTTTTTATTGACTTAGATATAAGAAGCACTTTTACTAGGATAATATATACAATCTTTCTCCAAGTAATTTGAATTAACTAGCAACTTTATCTTTTTCAAATTTATTTTGAATAAAAATGATATCCCTTAACTTTAAATTGGGTTGCTTTTCCTAGGTAATAAAATAAATGTATTTTTCACTTTTCTTTATTTAAGTATTATTAGTTAATTATGTATATGTATTGATTTGAATTTGTAAAAGTCAAAATTGATTATTTATTTATCATATTTGTTAAATTAAATTTAAGTAATTATTAAAAAAAGTTATTGAGTTTTTTATTATTTTATCATTAAAAAAGTAGGTGAAGTAATTAATGAGGGGATAAGGTTGTTAGGGGAATTAATGAGGGGATAAGGCAGTTGGGGAATTGAATGAGGGAGAGGGATTCGAGGGAGGAGGATAAGGAAGAGGGGAGAGGACTTGGAGAGGGGTCTTTGTTTTGGGAAAATTTGGGGGAAGAAGAAGGCAAGGAAGAAATTATGAAAGAGATGGGAACAAGGAGGAAATTGGAGGACAAAGATTATTTTGGGGATATTTTACAGGGACACTGTTGTTGATGGGAAATTTGGGCTCAGGGGCCAGGAAACCGCAAGGATTCCTAGAGCTAGGGAGCCTGAGAGGTTGTTCTTAGTTGGTTGGGAGGTAAATATTCAGTTTGGGCAGTTGGGCAAGAACAAGAACAAACAGGAAAGGGGTTAAATCAACCAACCTGTAGGTTGAGGTATTTATTTTACCAGTTGGTCGGTTATCATTATGATGTTGGTGTTGTTATGCTGTCTAATTTATTTTGTTGTCTATTTACTAGTTTATTTCTTGCATAAAGAAAAATTCTAAATTAAATTGCAGTCATTTCAGTAGGAGATTGCAATTTTTTTTTTGAGGCCCTGAAATAGGAAGGCCTTACAAATGGTATCAGAGCCCGATTTAAAAACTGAAACCTAGGCTTGACCACCCACATAATTGTACAATGTGTTCCCAAACCCCTAACCTATAGCCTAGAAACCCTTTATTTACAGCCCATAAAACCTATGAAGACTACCCAAAAGAACCTTGTTCCAACCACCTGTACTATTCTTCACCTGCGTAGATAGAAAATTAATAGAGTTAGATTCAAAAATATTGTAAAATAAACAAAAGACCCAATATTGCAAAATAAACAAAAGTTTATGAAATGTATATGTACTAATTACTATATACGAAAGGAAACCAAACAAAACCCTAGCAAAATATGCACACCTGTAAGAAAAAAGAAGAAAGGGGCAAATCTTGGAGCTTATCAATTCCATAGTCCTGCAAAATGAGTTGGGTAAACTCTCCTAAAGGAACAAAAAGGAAAAGAAAATCAAGCCAAAATAGTTAGAGAAGAAAGGGATAAATTTCCAGAACTTATTTGTCTTGTCCATTGCATCTTTAAGATTTCTCTCTGTCCGTTTCATGCATCTTCTACAGTTCTATATTTTCCAGTAAAATTCTCAGTTTATATTGTTGTCGAAACTCATTGTAAATCCACTAGTTTTAAGCTATACAATTGGGACGCATTTGAGCTGCAGTGTATTGTGGGATTTTGTTATCAATCTTCCTAGTTTTCTGCAATTTTCAGTGTTTCATTTGAAAAACAAAACTATTAGTTAAAGATTCCCCAGAGTTCCCATTAGACCATTTGCCACGAGTTCAATTATCATGGAGTTATTACATATACAAACAAGATAGACCCAAAATTGTAACAAACAAAGGAAGCTAAAACCCTATATTTTCCAGGGATCCGGCATTGAATCCCTTCAAGCACATCTATTACCTTAAACGTGAACTAAATTTTGGAAATTTTTTCTCAATTGTCACTCTAATTTAAACCCTCTAAAATGAAATGTGTCCTCCAAAATAAGAACAAAAGTTAGGGAAACCTTTAAATGATGGGTGCATAGGCCTTCTGAATGGAATTTCTTCACATTTGAGTCAGCATGGAAGCCCTAACAAAATATTTATCCCTAAAAAAGACTGAAACAAAGAACATACAACAAAAAAAAGGAATTAAAAGGTCTGGATTTACCACTTCAAGATTTGAGCGGTCGTAACCAGGGGGGGTTGGGGACATCCCTTGAAGAATTGTAATAATCTGCTAAATCTATCACCCATTTGCGAACATGCAACCTTCTTATATGGAGTCGACTTTGTTGATTTTTCGCTCCTTGCTGCTACAAAAACCATCGCATGTGGTGATGCCATGAAGTATGGCCTGAGCTCAAGGCAATATTTGGATTTAGAGACCCCATGGTTGTGGTCTCGTTTCTACATCGCTTTCTCTTTTGTCTGGATTTCCCTCCATATTCCCCACGGCCTGCAGGGGGCTCAGATAGGGCACTATTTCTTCTTCTTGTTGTTGATAGCCCAAGCGGATATATGAAGAAGGGAGACATGGGCATTATCCATGGATTTAAGGTAAATGAAGGCGTGGAAGAAATAACCCATTTTCAATTTGTGGATGAGACGACTCCGATGGGAGAGGCATTGATGAGAGAAGTGGCTTCCTTGAATAATTACCTAGAAACCTTCGGGTCGTGAAGACAAATCTCAAGCCATAAAGGCAGCGCATACAAGAAACACAATTTTTGCCCAAGGGGAATCGAACTCGGGTATCTCGCACACACCAAGAATCTGAGCATCGAGAGTCTCACAAGAGCTATACACTACAAGCATCGAGGGTCAAGTTACAAGGCAACTCTTATACAAGAGGCGTAGAAGAGGGAGCCCATAAGGGGCCAATATACTACGTAGTGGAAACATACACCTCTCAAGGAGACAGTGATTAACAAAGCACCGAGATTTAAGGATCTTTATTTCCTTGCCGTGATACGAACTCCATCCATTCCATTTGGTATTTTAATAAGTTACCATTTGCCTCTCGAGAACTAAGCGCCAATCCGTAAGGAGAAATCCCACAAGGGGCAAGAAAACACGCACCAGTACCCAAGCCACAAGGAGAGATACTGCACCATCCAACACCTCCCATGACCGAGCACTACGCCTCCAAGCCCAAACATCGAATACCGAGGAGATCCCACAAGGGAGTATATTTTGTGCACAAATCATCGAGGAGAATACCCACAGGTTTGCTCACATGGAGCCTAAGTCCATGAAGCCACCAAGGATATAGCCACATTCTTCCACCCTTCGAACTTATGGTTCAAGAGAAATCAGAGAGAGAGCCATGGACACACCCTCCAGAAAGGCAACCATGGATCCAGGGCCACACCCCCAAAACCCTATGACCGGAGATAAAATTCAAAATGAAAGAAATGGGAGAAAATGAATCTAAGATGAGGAAACCTAATATCATTTTGTGTGTTTGTGTGGGGACTTGTAGAGAAGGCATGTGGACCTCCAGGCCACACGTAGCCTAAAAGAAAAACCCTTGCCCACGTTAAATTGATTTTTTTTAGTTAAAATAAATTTCAAAAATTGTAATAAACATGCTTCCCGCCT
>ML776634.1:1480026-1510228 GCA_009831015.1 Picea engelmannii
TTTGTGCATAGGGAAGGAAAGGCCCTAATGGGAAGAGCGAGTAGTAGCCACTAGATTTATGCAACGGTTGATAACCGCCAGGAAGAGCATAAATCCAATGTGGTGGAGTCAATAAGTATGCTAAATCATGTCAATGTTAAGATTTTGTTTGATTCTGGTGCTACATATAGTTTCATTTCACCTTGTGCAATAGAAAAATTTGGGTTGGCAGCCTACAAGCACGATGACTTTAAACAAGTCGATATGGCTTCGAGAGAAAAACAAGTGGTAGGACCTAGCGTCGATAATTGTCTAGTAGACCTAGGAGTGTGTACTACTAGGTTGAAGGTGTATGTAACTACTCTAGGGACAAATGACCTAATCATTGGAATGGACTGGTTAGAATCCCATCGGGCTATGGTAGATTGTTCCACGAAAAGGGTTCTTTGTGGTTACGATGAAGGAAGGTCACTGGAGATCCACATTGTATAGAGGAAGGTGTCTCTACGCTTTATCTCAACAATGAAGGTTAAACATTGCATGAGGCAAGGTTGTCGATTATATGTAGTGGAAGCAGTCAATGAAGGGAAAGGACCCTCCATGGATCAGGATCCAGTATTTTCAAGGTTTAAGGATGTTTTTCCGAAAGAGTTGTCAGGGTTACCTCTTGAGAGGGAGCTTGATTTTACCATTGAGCTAAAACCTAGTGTGGAGCCAATTTTCGAGACACTATATAGGATGATGGCACCAGAACTTTGTGAGTTGCAGATGCAGTTGAAGGAACTACTTGACCAAGGGATAATAAGGCTTATTGTCTCACCTTGGGGTGCACTAGTAATTTTTTCAAGAAGAAAGATTGTTCCTTACGACTGTGTATAGATTACAGGGACTTGAACTGTGCTACAGTGAAAAACAGGTACTCAATGCCACATATATATGATCTGTTTGATCAGATGAAAGGAGCAATAGTTTTCTCAAAAATTGATCTGCGATCAGGGTATCACCAATTAAGAATTAAGGAAGGCGATATTCCTAAAACTACCTTTCGAACTTGGTTTAGGCATTATGAGTTCGTTGTAGTACCCTTTGGTTTTACCAATGCACCAACAGTATTCATGAGCCTCATGAATGGTGTATTCTGAAGATACATAGACCACTTTGTATAGGTATTTTTGGATTATATCCTCATCTATTGCAAGAATGAAAGAGAACATGAGGAACACTTGCGAGTGGTGTTATCATGCCTTAAATAGAAAAAAAATTATGGAAATTTGTCGAAGTGTTCTTTCTTCCAAAAAGAGATTCACTATTTAGGTCATATCATTTCTAGTGAAGGAATCTATGTGGATCTAGAAAAGGTAAAGGCCATTATGGAATGGCCAGTGTCGAAAAATTCTCATGAGGTGAGAAGCTTCATGGGGCTAGTTGGTTATTATCTTAGGTTTTTGGAAGGGTTCTCTAAGATAGAGAAACCCATCACCACCTTATAGTGCAAGGGGGTCGAGTATGAATGGACAGAAGAGTGCAATATTGCATTCAACGAGCTTAATAGGTTACTAACTAGTGCACTAATTCTACGCGTGTCGGATATGGAAAAGGACTTCGCAGTCTGCATGGATGCCTTGAAGAAAGGATTGGGGGTCGTGTTCATGCAGGATGGGGGAGTGATAATGTATGTGTTAATAAAGTTGAAGAAACATGAGGAGATTTACGCTACTGATTATTTAGAGTTGGTATTTGTAATGATAGCTCTGAAGCTTTGGAGGCATTATCTAGTGGGGCGTAGCTTTGAGCTCAAAACAGACCATGAAATCTTAAATCATCTCTTCACTCAAAGGGATCTCAATGCCAAGAAGAGGTGATGGAGTGAGTTTATGAGTGAGTACAATTTTGGAATTTCGTACATCAAGGGAAAGGAGAATGTGGTCGTGGATTCCCTGAGCAAGAGACCATATGTCTTCTCCTTAGTACCCTTAAAGGTTAATCCGAGGGAGCGTGTGTTGGGGAAACTTCTTGGAGATAGTTGGTATTTAAAGGTTACTTCAACCCTCCAGGGTGGGAGGCAGATAGATCCAAAGTATGAAGGATATATCCTGGAATCAGATGGATTATTGAGATATCAGGGAAGGATGTACATCCCTGAAGGTGGGGATATTCGAAGCATCATACTTAAGGAAGCCCATAGAGAAATTTATTGTGCACATCTGGGTGTGAAGAAAATGTACGCATACATGAAAAAGATTTTCTTATAGGTAGGCATGAAGCATGTTGTAGTCCATTTCGTCGCCAAGTGCCTAAAGTGTCAACAAGTGAAGGCCAACCACCACCACCCGACGGGTCTCCTACAACCGCATGATGTTCCTATGTCCAAGTGGGAAGTGATTTCTATGGATTTTGTTGTGGGATTTCCACTCACATCGCACAGACACAATTCCATTCTTATGATAGTTGATAAGTTGACCAAGAGTGCTCATTTTATTCCAGTTAGAGATTCTTATGATGTCATTGATGTGGCACACGTGTTTATAAGTGAATTCATCCATCTGCATGGGTTACCCAAGAACATCATTTCATATAGGGACTCTCGATTCACATCTAGATTTTGGAAAAGTTTACAGAGAGCGTTGGGAACTCAATTGAACTTAAGCAAAACATATCATCCTGAAACATATGGGAAAACTGAGAGAGTAAATCAGGTTATGGAAGACATGCTAGGATGTATGTTATGGATAACCAAACCCATTGAGAGAAGTACCTACCTTTGGTAGAGTTTGCCTACAATAACAGTTTTCATAGCTCCATTGGAATGCCACCCTATGAAGCTTTGTATGGAAGGCCATGCAGGACACAGTTGAGTTGGGAAAGGTTAGAATATTGAGTGACAGTTGGTCCATAATTGATTCAAGAGATGGAGGAATAGGTGATTCAGATTAGGCAACAACTAAAGGAAGCACATGATAGACAGAAAATTTATGCTGATGCACATAGGACTGACCGAAGTTATAAAGTGGGAGATCAAGTTTTCATTTGTATCAAGCCTAATAAGAGTACCATTCGATTTGGGAAGGGGAAAACATTGTCCCCTCAATTTATAGGACCATTCAAAATCCAAGAGAGAATTGGACCTGTTTCCTATCGTCTCGTACTGCCACCCCACTTTCATAAAACTCATAATGTTTTTCATGTATATGTTCTACGTCATTATGTTACTGACGAATCTCATAAATTGAATTGGAATGAATTGTAGGTATCGGACGCGGGAACCCTCATGGTTGAATCATTACATGTATTGGATCGTAGGGTCCGACAGCTTAGGAATCGTCTGGTAGACCAAGTTAAGATCTAATGGGACAAGTATAGCCTAGGATCTGTTGCTTGGGAGGATGCAGAGACCTTACGATGAGATCATCCCTCACTTTTTTTACCACCTCGGGAATATGTTTCTTGAAGGTTGGGTGTATGTAATGCCACCTTTTGACTTAGATATCTAGAATTACTTAAGGCCTAATCACCTTTTATTTTCTATTAAATATGAAACTATTAATGATACACTTGAAATTTTAAGACATATGGACCTATGTTAATGTCAATTCTATGAATATTTATCATTATTTGAATTATGATGGATATTATGCAATCTATTTCTAACTTGAAAATTTTGGCATTTAAAGTTGTTGGTACGTGGATACCGAATTGAGAATACGATTAAATGCATTTACATGATAGTAATGCATAGATATGTATGGGTTTGTGTTATAGACTAATATGTGGGTCAATGGGCTATGAAATAGCGAAAGGGTAATGATAATAAAAGGTTGATGTTGTGAACATCGACCATGAAACAATATGGTATGAATGTTTGTATTTGAAATTATGTTGGTTCAAATGCACTGCTATGATATGTGGACAAGTGCAGGTTTTTCAGGTGGCGAGATTGCCTAAAATTGAATATACAATGACAAAATTCCCAGCAACATAGTGCCACTGTATGGTCCATGGTAGGGTGTTGACCCTAGTTCTATTAGGAGGGGTGGAGGTATTTCCCACCATGTATCCTCTGAAACCTGGAATCATGGAAGGATGTTGTTAGCTCACGCTCCCCTAGACGTGTGATGATGACTACCAGTTGTCTATCGGGGAAGCTTGGTCAAGAGAGTTGACACTTCTGCTTACGGGTTCTATCTGGAGTTAGGTCAATATAGTTAACGCTCCAAGATAGTCCAGAAGATGAAGGATATGGATGGAATATGGAAGTATGTTAGGAAGGAAGGATGCCTAGAAATAGTTGAGAGTGTGTGGGGCTTTCGTCTTATAGTAGAATTTCTTGATTTCCTTTTTTTTTAAATATGTATATATGTATATTTATAATTGTTTAATTGAACTACAATTATCTAAGTGAATGTTGCATGTGCTAAATTATTATAATTGAGGGATTTTGTGAACATTTTAAATGGTTTACTATCTTCTATGAAATGAATGGTCTTGTTGATTGGATTATACGCATACAAGTATTACTTTAGGTGTGATAATTAATGTCATTAGTACATGTGTGAGTCATGCATGTACTAACTACACATGCATGCCTTGCACATGTACACTAGTATGTATAAGTGTTTTAAATTGATGATGTTGTTTATTTGATGTCGATGTATGAATCATGTGTCATTACCCTTGTATTGTAAATTACTCTAACTTCGGAACAAAGTTTCTTGAAGGGTGGGTGTATGCAACAACCCAAATTGATTGATTATTTGTTTATCATGGTTGTTAAATTAAATTTAATTAATTAATAAAATAAATTCATTGAGTCTTTTATTATTTTATTATTAAAAAAGTAGGTGAAGTAATTAATGAGGGGATAAGGCTATTGGGGGGATTAATGAGGGGATAAGGAAGTTGGGGAATTGAATGAGGGAGAGGGATTCGAGAGAGGGGGATAAGGAAGAGGGGAGAGGACTTGGAGAGGGGTCTTTGTTTTTGCAAAAATTAGGGGAAGAAGAAGACAAGGAAGAAATTCTGAAAGAGAGAGGAAGAAGTGTTGGACACACCTACCACATAATCAAACCATTGGCATCAATGACAAACCATTTTCATCAATGACAAACCATTGGCATCAATGACAACATGATCCAACAAGAAGGAGGAAATTGGAGGACAAAGATTGTTTTGGGGAGCTTTTACAGGGACACAGTTGTTGTTGGGAACTTTGGGCTCAGGGTCCAGGAAACCACAAGGATTCATGGAGCTAGGGAGAAAGAGAGGTTGTTCCTAGTTTGTTGAGAGGTAAATATTCAGTTTGGGTAGTTGGGAAAGAACAAGAACAAACGGGAAAGAGGATAAATCAACCAACCTGTAGGTCGAGGTATGTATTTTACCAATTGTTATGTTATCATTATGTTGTTGTTATTATGTTGTCTAATTTATTTTGTTGTCTATTTACCAGTTTATTTCTTGCATAGAGAAAAATTCTAAATTAAATTACAGCCATTTCAGTAAGACATTGCAAAATATTTATTTATTGTTAGGCCCTGGAATAGGAAGGCCTTACAAAAGTTTTTGTCATTTTCGAGTTTTGTTAGATGATCATTGGTTTGTTCAAATATTTTCATTCACACACTACCATCCCTATTGCATTGAGGTGAACAAGTGATCCTCGTAGTAATATTTGAACTCATCTTTGGTGAGGTAGGTCATTTGACCTTCTTACATCTTATGCATATGTATTGGTTAAGCATATGTATCGATTTGAAGTTTTTTTTATTGTCGAGTTTTGTTAGATGATCATCGATTTGTTCAAATCTTTTCATGTACACACTACCATGCCTATCGTATTGAGGTGAGCAAGTGATCCTCATAGTAATATTTGAACTCATCTTTGGTGAGGTAGGTCATTCGTCCTTCTTATAGCTTCTACATAGGTGAAAAACTTTGGTTAATTTTGTAGCATCTTTAGTCAAATTCTATACAGACATATCCTTTTCAAAAGAGCTCGACATCTTCATTAATAACTTCAGTGAACCATAAAAACAATGTAACTTTTGACCAATTCAAAAATATGAACTCTGGGAAAATCAAATTTATCATATTTTTTCTGCAAAGGTGGAGAAGAACTAAATAACGGTGTGAGTGATTATTTGAGACACTGCAAGAGCAAGGGGTTCTACCCCATGGAAACATTTTGAATAAATCAACAATATCCAAACACCACGATAGTTTTGTGGTAATTTCAAGGGTTTCTTCTCAAATACATTTTTCGGATGCCTTCACTATGCTCATAATTTAGTTCCAAGGACATAGGGAGGACATGCAAGTTAAAAGCAAAAAGGTAGTCATGAGTTCAATACTTGTCGGCTACTCGATGCAAGGTACAATCAAGCTTGTAGACCCTTTATTTGTATTTATATAGAGCATGTCCATAGCCATTTTATCATCTTTGAAACATCGTCGCATTGGCCTTGATAACTTCAATATGAAGTCCCTAAAACATGTTATAACATGTCCTCTTCTTCTTTGCACTAATATCAGATATATTAATGAAACGAAGCAACATTGAAATTCCTTATTAGTGGATTTGCATATGATGAAAAGACACCAGAAGAAGAGGATGATAATAATACTTTAGCCAAAGTAAACCTGTAAACCTGACTAGGCTAAATCCTTAATTGGTTTGAATTAAGTTCAATATGTTTCATAAATTATTGTAATTCAACTAGTTTGGTTAATTATGCAACCTTTTCAAATTGTGCTTTGATACCTTTGAATGTAGAGAAATGGTTGTTCATTGTGAATTATAAAAGATACATGTTATGGACGACCATGAACTTTTTCAATTCTATTCTACAACGTAGTTCAACAATATCTAATTATTAGTTATTAGATGTATTGGCATAAAACTACTATGACTTAATATTGATTGATTCCATGTTTTTTAAATACTTGTGACCACATACATAATATAATAGAAAGAAACTAAATTGTTTTATAATGTTAATTTTACATTTAAATTAAAACAAAATATAATATTTTTATATATTTATTTTTAATGAAATTATGAAAAATTATAAAAGAGAAAAAATTATTTTAATTTTGGTTTGTTTTTTTTTTCTATAAAACATTTTATATTTTATTAGGATCCAACCATTGATCGTGAACTTGATCAACGGTGCTGGTTCATTTCGCATGAACGAGTTGGTGGCAGATTAATAGTAAGGAACCCCGAGGGAAGTTTTATAAAACCATTGAGAAGTCAACTAGAAGGAGGTAAGCATCGACTCATTTTCATTTATATGAATGTGCCATTTGACATTAAGCCGCGGTTCTAAGTCCTTAGTCATATGGACGATGTGAGCAAAGTAGGAATCGCCTAAGTGCAAAGACAAGGCATGTAATTTGAGCCTTTCCACTGGTTCAAAAGTATAGAAATGGAATTGCATACACCTGGAAAGTGACATAGACGGGTTTGGTCCATTGAGACTAATAGAATATGAATTAAGTCATATCGTGATTCTATTGAGCTGGATCCAATTATGTTGATCCATGTGACAGTAGAGTATAAAGTTGAGAGATATGAAGTTGATGAAAGAGCTTTGGCTGGTAGGAGCTCCATAGGAACAATTAAGAACAGAGTTATCACTGATTGTAAGTTTCCTTACTTAACCCATGTCCATCAATGGGGAAACTCAAGGCAACTAAATTTAGAGCGAACAACAAATTAAAAGTTGAAGTACCCTTGATAAAAAAAAAATCATTAGAAGAGAAATATAATCGAAGTATTAAATTCATTTTTTATTTATTCTAGAATTTTGCATATGAATCAAACAAATGGTGATTATTTTAAGTTGAATCTGGTGAATTTGATTTCCATTGGGTATTCCGGTATTTTTTTGAATGAAATTGTTTAATTTGTCTCCTCCTATTCAACTCTTGATTTAAAATTTCCGAACTTTGTTGAATAAGTGTGCCACTCCTTGGGAAGCTTGTATGAGTCTACTCCCAACCCCACCATGTTTTGTAAGGAGTCAGGGACTAAATTATACAAGTCTTGGATGTTCTTATCTAGTGCCAATGTGTTGGTCCTAACCTCATCAAGTTACTTTTAATTTTGATAGTTGATGCATTAAGTATGAGTAGTGACAACACTAAAGTATTTTATGTAGTGATACATGTGTTTGTCATCCTTGCCAAAAAGGGTCACTTAAACCCAAATATTGATATTCTACAACCCACTAAAAAGGTCAATGGAAAAAAATCACATGGACATCATGGTGTTCAATCTGAGGGTTGTGAGAAAACACGTAACTTTAGTAGGTCAAGATCCCACCCTATATAAAAGAAACATTTAAGAGAACATTCTCCGTGGAAAAGAAAACACAATCAAGGTGGAGATGATAGAAGTTACTAAGGTTTCCAATGCTCATGAATCCATCAGGTAAATAATGCAACGGGAAATAAAACAAATTAAGCTATATTCAATCAATGATGATTGGAACAAACTTTGTATGCAATAGCTTAGGACATATTGAATTGAGTCAATGAAATTAACGTGTATTTTTGCAATGATTTGGAGGAGGGATATGAAACAAACTATGGAGACACAATAGTACAAGATTACGTGGTAGAATCCAATGATGAATGAAAATATTTTAACATGTGTGATTGCCTCTATAGTTTCCTACCAAGACAAGCATACCCACAAAGCATACAAGCATTAACAACAACCAAAACCAAAAGGCAATGATGTTTATCAAGCACACAACCATGGCTAAGCTACGGTAGTACTATTTAGAAAGATGCCCCTTGTGAAATGGTTTTGTAATTCTTAGCATTCAATATTTAGTGTTTTCATTGCCTTCATTATTGTATTATGTTTGCATATGTGTAAGTGTTTGAGAGAGCTCTTACCTCACTTCTTCTATTCAACTAACATGTATTTTCAACCTTTTCACATCATCATGATGTACTTTTTGCACCTTCATGGGTAATTTATAGTTATTATATAACTCTTATCCTTAACACTTATGTGATCACTTTAAGACTTTGTTACCACTTCAACCATCACAAGTGATAATAGTGGCATTCAAACAATGGTATATGGTTTCTTTGAGGTGATTCTATGAGTAATATATGCAATGTGATCACTTTAAGACTTTGTTACCACTTCAACCATCACAAGTGATAATAGTGGCATTCAAACAATGGTATATGGTTTCTTTGAGGTGATTCTATGAGTAATATATGCAGCAAATACCTACAAAATCAAGTATTTTTTCCTCATAAGAAGTAGTACCCATGAATTCAACGATGGTTAATCAAAATTCCTCTATTAAAATAGCAACAACATGTAAATTTGGCACCTCTTGTAGATTCTATAGTGGTTACAACTCAATCTAGTGTTTATTAAACAATTCCTCTATTGTTTTAAGATCAATATTTTATGGTTTGGAAATGGGTCATCTTACTTGCATTGAATTCCAATGCAATTTTCTTCTCTTCCCAAAATTATGGGTTCTATCAAATATTCTTAATGGTAATGTTGTTTCTTTCACTTTTAACAATAGAATAATTTCCTTTAAGAAAAAAAAAACAATTTTAAAAAGCCAAAGGTTCTTTTGTGGTCAAATACTTATAATCGGAAAATTTCTAATAATTATGTGTGGCAAGGTTGGAATCGCATTGAATTCCAATGCAATTTTCTTCTCTTCCCAAAAGTATGGGTTCTATCAAATATTCTTAATGGTAATGTTTCTTTTACTTTTAACAATAGAATAATTTTCCTTTAAGAAAAAAAAGTCAACTTTAAAAACCCAAAGGTTGATTTGTGGTCAAATACTTAGAATCGGAAAATTTCTAATAATGATGTGTGGCAAGGTTGGAATCAATAGCAGTGCCCTACAAAGTGCTATGATACAAATGTAATAAACAAAAATTGTTTATATATTGAATATAAAAATTAAATATGACAACCATGAAAAATTTATATAGGATATATATACTTGATTGATGATAGATATATGATTATAACAAGATGTGTAATTGTGTATAAGTATACAATGAATGATCACACACTTTAATAGACATGCCTCTTATACATTTGACTTTTCGTTCTTTAATATTGTTTTATTATGATTAGTATTAATATTTATTATTATTATAATTATATAGGTATTTATGTTTGTTATATTAAGTTGGATTAATTTTGGGAAACAATCTATAGTTGAGCATGCTTAAGCCAAAGAAGTCTTGGTATAGATGACCTTCCCAAGAAGTCCATGTCATTGAATGCAATCTCTAGAGGTGAATATTGATGCTACATTATTCATTTCATTGGTTTCAATATCACTCATTTACTCTTATGAGAATCACTTGATGTAGTGAGTGTTAAGTGGATTATTCAAAACTCATGAGAATTATTGGTCATTAGTGAATGACCCTCATGAGACATGGGTCATAGATGAGTGACTCTTAATACACAACTAATCCCAAAATAATGATATTTCATAATTTTGGATTACATAATCCTCACACAAACATTTTTTGGATGTTGAAAGTTTTGTGATGCAACTACTTAAAAGGGGATAAAACTTGACCAAAATGCACCCTAACAATAAATTGCCTAATCAAAAGACCATTGTGAAGCCATGGGACCCTACATTGGGTTAACCTACACCTAGAAGTGATAGAACCATGACATATATCAAGTTACAAGGAACCTCTACAATAATCTAATCATCCTCTAGTGGGAAAAAGTGACCATAATTGGAAATTGTCAAAGAAGTGATCATGCACATACTAGATAAGTTGTTAAGAGGAGCCCATTAACATTTGTAACTAGAAACTAGTTATGGTCATGTTGACTGGCTACATGGAAAGATCACCTCACTACTACAATAGGGCCATTTCACATCCTAATTTGCTGTCATCCTATGTTGAAATTGAGGAAAAGAATGCACAAGGGTATTTTTGCATCTCACTGTGTATCTTGTTTTGTCTCCTTTTGCATCATTTTTTGCATCCTTTTTTATATGTTTGTGTCTCATCAACATCCTTATTTTCATCTCATTAGCATCTCTTGTCATATTTGGGCATCCTTTAAGCATTTCAAGAGCATGTCATTAGCATTTTACTTGCATCTTAATAGGTAGGTTAGGTGAGTTTGTGTGGTATGTTAAGTAGGTAAGATATGTCAATGGGGTAGGTTAGTTGGATTTGTGGGGTAGGTTATGTAGGTTAGATGGGGTTAGTTAGTTTAGGTGGGTTAGGTGAATTAGTGGGGTATGTTATGTAGGTTATATAGGGTTAGGTATGTTGGTTGGATTTTAGTTTTTTGTGCCTTAGCCCATAATTGTTGAGTGGGGTAAGAAGGTTTAGTAGGTTAGGTTTATAGTTTAGGTTACAGGTTACATGGATTAGTAGCTAATGTTAAGTAGGTTATGTGCATTATTAGAGTGGGTTATGTAAGTTAGGTGGGTTAGTGCTATAGGCTAGGTATTTTAGATGGGCAAGTGGATTAGGTAGGTTAGGTTCCTTAGTATTTTGCATGTATGGCATAATATGTTAGGTGGGTTAGTAGGTTGGGTGACTTAACTATTAATTAGTATGTTAGTTAGATTAGCGGGGTAGGTGGGTTATCTAGATTTGTGGGTTAGTGAGTTAGGTAGGTCAGTTGGGTGCATCAAGAGGTGAGGTGGGTTAGGCTAGTTGTGATAGGCGGGTTAGGAATGTTTCATCGATTAATTTTATAGATTAGGTGCACGTGTAGGTTATGTAGGTTGGTGGGTTGGGTTGGTGTTGATGGGGGGGATTTCCAGAACCAACATCAAGGGTTATCCCTAGAAAAAAGGCCCAATTAGACTCTCTCCCATTTGGTATAGGAAAACCCATCTAGATCCTAGCCTGGCAGACTAGTTTATGGGCTTTACCGGTTATGGCCCAATAAATGGTTTAGGGTCCTCTATAAATGTAATGGATAAAAATGAAACTAAATTGACATGAAAATGTAGAATGTTATATCCTAATCAATTTATAAACTAAAGACAAAAATCCAACAGAAATAAGTGAAATCAATGACTAAGAATTAATTCACTTAACTAAAGATTACATAACTTTAGAATCACTAACAACTCATTGAGAATAATGAAAGCTACAACCTCGTATCCAAACTAACCTACAATAACCAAAACAATAAGAGCATAGAAATAATTGAAGTAAATACAAGATGATATTCTAGAAATTTTTCCCAAAAATATTATTACATAAATCCCCCAAGTACAAACAACATGTTGAGGATAGCCTGGAGGCAAAGCCAAAAGTAATAATTCCATACTCCAACTAGCCAAAATACTAAGGCAAGAAAAATTAGAGATAAATACCATGTTCTGATAGTAACCTATAGAAAAGAGATACCATTCCCATAGTCTACCAATGCACCAATAAATAACAAGAATAATATATGTCAGCTTCATAGCACAACAGAAATATATTTAGCAGCAATCTTGGCCAACAATGGCTTCTCTTGTTAAGAAATAAAGATAAACTATCGAAGCAAGAAAGAGCCAATAATGGTCTCTCTTGGAAGAAAAATATCCTACATTTTCCTAAGGGGAAAAGATCCCTCTTTTAGCCTCCAAAAATTACATTTATATAGCTTTTTTTCTATAGCCACTTTTACTTGTTTCTCTTTTGATGGTGGAAATTTAGGGTTTTAATCAAGAAGTTTATCCTCTTTCATCTGAATGTTTCTTCAATTACATATGATGGGGGGGTATCGTATAATTGTGTTCTTTAATTTCAAAGGACCTCACATTATTACATGGTTTTCAACTAATAATAAATCGATGATCCTCCTTTTGAGAAATATTGGGAACACATCACCTTGTCCTATATTTGGTGTCATATTTGTAGCCTCCTTCTAGTTGTAGCCAAAGAATTGGGAATTTGGAGCTTCCCTCAAGTTGTAGCCAAATAAACTAGGGGGTCGAAGCCTCCTTCCAGTTGTAGCTGGAGAATTGGAAGTTGGTGCTTCCTTGAGTGTAATTATTGACATATAAGAAAATCATTCTCTGGTTTTCTCCAGCATTGGGTTTCCACGTAAATATTGGTGTATTTTTCATTGTGTGGATGTGTTTGTTATTGTTTATTATGCACTGATGAATGTTAATTCTTATGATACAATAAGACATTGATGATGAACAAATGAACATGGTTGAATAAGTAAAAGAATATACATTGTGTTTTAAATGATTAATAATTGGTATAATTGCTCATTATTGATTCACCCCCTCTCAATAATCCAACAATTGGTTTCAGAGTTAGGTTCCTTCAGGAAACAGTTTAACCATTGGAAGGAGATCATGGATTATTCTGAGAATGGAGTATTGTTGTTTAATGGTCAAAATGGTTTAAAGTATGAGATGATGAGTGGAAGGATGAAAGTATTTTTGGAGGCACAAGGATATGATATTTTGCAATCAGTTGCTACAGGATATGATAGTTCAAAAAGGGAAAAGACTGCAACCATGAAGGAATTGAAGAAGAATAACAAAATAGCAATGGATTTCATATGGGAAGGATTACTTGATCCGGTAAGAGAAAAGGTTGGTAAATGTTCATCAACCAAAGAAATTTGGGATAAGTTACATAATATCTATTCTTCACCCATCATAGATTCGGAAAATGCCAAAGACGATGCAGGTACAGAACAAAAATAAATATTCTCATCATGTCCGATAGATTCAGAAGAGGAAGAGTATGAAGAAGCAGAAGTTGATTACAGAGAAAAATTGATTAGTGCAATTGAATATCTAAAAAAAGAAATAGAAGAAAACAAGTCACTCAATAAAGAATTGATGAAGCAAAAGGAAAGTGTTCAAGGTTCTGAATAAGCTCAACAAGTCATCAAGAATTTAAGAGCTCATCTAGAAGAGGCCAGGAGAATTAAAGAAACTCTAGAATATCAAAAGTAGTGTTTAGAAGCCAATATAGCAGCACAAAAGGAAGAAGCAGAAAAGAGAGAAAATATATTGACAGATCATCTCAAGGAAAGAACCGATGACTTAAACTAGCTTGAGGAAGAATTTGGTCAAGAAGAGAGAAGACTCGAAGAAGAAATAATTACATCGAAAATCCAACTTGAAGAAGAAAAGAGAATAGAAGAAGTCATGAAGTCTTAGATAATGAAGAAACAAGAAGAGTTTGAGAAGCTTGAAGAAGAAGTTGTCACACTAAGAGTCAAAGTCATCAAGCTCAACAAGAACATTGAAGAGACAAAAACATCTACATCGACAGTAAAGAATCAAGAGAAGCATTCTAGGCCATTGGAAAAGAATAATGAAGAAAAGAGCAAGAGTTATGCAGAAGTACTCAAAGGAAGGAATCATGGTCAACCGGAATCTAAGAAAACTAATAAAGATGCATCTTCAAGCAGACCATCCATGTTAAGGCCACAAAGAAGCTCCAATCATGATCATCATCACTCAAGGAAGAAATCCAGAAGGACTACACCACAAAGAAGATCATTCACTCCCAAGTATGTAAATTTATGTTATGGTCATTGTTTTTATTGTACTAACTTTGGATATAAGGTTGCAGATTGCAGGGATTATAAAAGAAATGTTCAAGAAAGAAATGCTTATGTAGCCTCACATAACATTAAATGTTACAAATGTCATAACTATGGACACATAGATCGTGATTGTAGAAGCATGATCAATACTTCCATGAAATAAAACACTGATATCAGATGTAAGAAAGAATGGATAAGAAGAGAAGAAGAACATGTGAACAAATACCAGGTCCCAGAGATCGCAAGATTGGCAATAAAACGAGACGAAGACAAATCTACAAAGAAAAAGGAAGATATCATATATAGAAATGTTTGGAAAAGAAATGAAAGAAAAGGAGGACAGGTAAATAAGGAACAGATTCAAGAGATTGTACTTCCAGGTATTGTAGTGAAAGATGACTCCATAGACAAAAAGAAAGAAGTCATAGTTCAGAGAGATGATGAATCTATCGATGAAGATCATGATGAATCTGCATCAGAGTAGGGATTTTTTTGAGCCATCTAGCTTAGAGGCTCCCAAGTAATATAAATATTAGATAGGGGGAGTCTATGCAGTAGCTGAGATAGACCAAAGAACCATCCTTCGAGCATCTTGCAGAGTTTGAGTAAACAAATTTATAGTAGTCAGTTAGAAAAAGTACAGTATGATAAATTAATCAATTGTAGTTGTGAAGACTTCATGATAATACAGTGATAGAGGGGTCATCATTATGGACAGTTGTGTATCATATTCTTGGACAATATGGACATAGATGGATTCATAATAACAGTTAGTAGGTTTGGACAGATATATGACAGTGGACAAGAGCATGGATTCATAAATTGGTTCAGAGAGTGGTTTAGAGACAAAGGAACATTATCATAATGGATTATAATTACAAAGGAATATTTGAATTCTTATTCTTGAATGTTTTTCATATATTTCAGTTGATTACACAAGGAAGAAACAATGGACAATAACTCCAAAAGGTAGCAGGTACAAGAAGACTTACATTTTTTCTATACAACATCTTGCAAAGAAGTCAAGAGAGAGAAACAAAACTAAAAAGATAGGTAGAAATATCATTCATAGAAGTTTTCAGACAAAGAGATAAGAATAGAGGTATGATTCTAGGGGAAGAGATTCATCAGATGCAGGATAGAGAGTTAGATTCTTGGAGAGAGAGAACAAAGGCATGTCTCCAGGGGGAGTGATTGTCACAAGGGACTAATGAGCGATGTGACTTTAGTGTTACATCAGAGTGATACCCTTTGTTAAAGGAGGAGATATTATTAATATGAAGGGAGAGAGAGTTATCAGAATTTTGGAAACATAGAGAAAGATCAAAGGAATTTATATGGGGGGAGCAACCCCAAGGAGAGTTCAGTTAGGGGGAGTAGACCCAAAGGGAGATACCCTTTTCCAGTGATGTCCAAGGGGGAGAGATAGAAACATTGATGAGGAGTATAAGCATGAATGTTTTCATGACTAAGTGTTGTCATCAATGTTGGTGTTTCCATCAATGTCAAAGGGGGAGATTGTCAGACAATTGTCTTAGGTTAACGGATAGTTGGTCTGGATTGTTGGTTGTCATTGATGTCAACCCTTGGAGAGTGATATTGTAGATTAATGTCAACCCTTGGAGAAGTCTGGTGGTGAAATCTGGTAGCATAAAGGCATGGGTAAGGGACCTGAGTCTGTTTGAGGTATAAAGGCATGAATATCAGTGAATTTATAGGTAAGACTAATCTAGATGGATAGTATATGTCATGCCATTTCTGGTGATATGTGGAACATCACATAACTCCTCACGGTTAGAGAGTTATGGCCAAATGAAGTTGGAGAACCCTCATGAGTTATCTAGAAGCCCCTAGAAGGTCAAAGAAGTCAATTATTATATAAGCTCCTAGAAGAATTATACTAGTGAAATTGATGGTAACTAGGATTTAATCATGGGTATAGATTTTGAATTAAGAAAATAATTAAAAATAAATTAGTTACAACAAGAAGTTGTGAGTTTGGTAATTATGGTAAAGTAGTTGTGATGAGAAGATTGAATAGTCAAAGTGGTTGACCAAGAAATAAATTAAATAATAAAGTGGTTGCAACAAGTAGTTAAGGGAAAAGAAGTTATGAATTGACTAATTATAGAAAATTTAGTTGCAACAAGAAGTTATGAGTAAAGATAAATTATTTAAATAATAAAGTATTAAAAGTGGTTGCAAAGAGAAATTATTTAAATAATAAAGTGGTTGCAACCAGAAGTGTTGAGTTTACTATTTATGGATAAGTCAAAGTGGTTGCAAAAGAAATTAATTAAATAATAAAGTTAGTTGCAACTAGGAGTGGATAACTTACTATTTGTGGAAAGTGGTTAAGTTAAGTGGACAAAGTGGTTAAGTTAAGTGGGCAAGTGGTTAGAAGTCAGTTAGCCATAAAAGAAGAAAACTGGGTTAAGTTGGTTAGAAGGTAACCCCTTAAGGAAGCAACATGGAAGTACAAATAAGAGAGAAAATCTCTCCCATTAGAACCTATTGAATATCATTGAATATCTATTTTGTGAAAGGTTATTTGGGAAGGTATTATTGATAGAGAAAAAGTGTGGAATAAAAAGTGTGGCAGGAAAAGTGAGGGATAAAAAGTGTGGCATAAAAATCGTGGTAGGAAAAGTGAGACACAAAAATCATGGCAGAAAAATTTTGACAAAAAAGTGCGGCAGAAAAATCGTGGCAAGAAAAGTGCGGCAAAAAAATCGCGGTAGGAAAAGTGCAGCAGAAAAAAAGTGCGGCAGCAATATCGCGACAGTCGATTCGTAGCAACAGAATTATGGCAGCATAATGCTACAAGAAGAAAAGGGTATGGTTTTCATATGTGTAGTGTTGAATCTATGAATCTAGTTGAGGGTTTGTCTTATAAATCTGTTGGATGCTCTCTTGGAAGTTTAGGGCTTGTTGTAAAGTTGATCTGAGGAAAATCTACTGAAGTTTAGTATTGGTTCATGTTTGAGGCTTTTTGGTTGAGGTATGTTGTTGAAGTTATTGGTACAGATAGAGGTTGTATAACAGTGAGGTTGTATAATAGTGAGGTTGTGGAACATAGTTGATGTAAGGATTTATGGTATTTAATTTATGGAGAGTGTGGTGCATGGCTAGAGGTATCTTGTTGGTTATCTTGGTGTATGTTATTGGTATATGGTAGAGGTATATGATTGGGTACATGGATGAGTTACATACTTGAAGTACATGGTGATCTTGATACATCTTATCGATGCATAGTTTGGTGTGTTGTTGATACATGATTGATACATGTTTTTGGTTATATTTGTATAGTATTGATGCGCATGGCTGATGTACATTGTTGGCACATGGTTTGAGTGATATTCTTGTGATTTTGGGTATGAGATCTATGTTATCAGATCTGATGTATAGAGGATAGTATTGGTACATTTTGTTGGTGTATTTAGTTTTGTTGGCACGGGAAAGGAACAGGTACACATTGGTTATAGGACAATGGCATAGGTTGATTATAGGTCAGTGGCACAGATTGGTACAGGTTTACAATAGTATATCTCACAGCGACAGTGTGACAGTGGTTCCATCATTCTATTTATATTTTAGGGTGGTTGGACAGGGAAAGGATAGGTGATTGTAGCCACCTTCCAGTTGTAGTCGGAGAACATAGGGGGTTGTAGCCTCCTTCTAGTTATAGCCAGAGAATTGGGGATTTGGAGCTTCCCTCATGTTTTATCCTGAGAAACTAGGGGGTCGGAGCCTCCTTCCAGTTGTAGCTGGAGAATTGGAATTTGGTGCTTCCTTAAATGTAATTATTGACATATAAGAAAATCATTCTGTGGTTTTCTCTCGCATTGGGTTTCCACGTAAATATTGGTGTATTGTGCATTGTGTGGATGTGTTTGTTACTGTTTATTATGCACTGATGAATGTTAATGCTTATGATACAGTAAGATATTGATGATGAACAAATGAACATGGTTGAATAAGTAAAAGAATATACATTGTGGTTTAAAGGATTAATAATTGGTATAATTTCTCATTACTAATTCACCCCCTCCCCCCTCCCCCCTCCCCCCTCTCAGTAATCCAACAAATGGTTTTAGATTCAGGTTCCTCGAGGAAACATTTTAACCACTGGAAGGAGATCATGGATTATTCTGAGAATGGAGTACCATTGTTTAATGGTTAGAATGGTTTAAAGTATAAGATATGGAGTGGAAGAAAGAAAGTATTTTTGGAGGCACAGGGACATGATATTTGGAAATCAGTTGCTACAAGATATGATAGTTCAAAAAGGGCAAAGATTGCATCCATGAAGGAATTGGAGAAGAATAACAAAATAGCAATGGATTTCATCTGGGAAGTATTACCTAATCCGGTAAGAGAAAAGGTTGGTAAATGTTCATCGGCCAAAGAACTTTGGGATAAGTTACATAATATTTATTCCTCACCTATCACATATTCAGAAAATGCCAATGAATATGCAGGTACAAAACAAGAAGAAAGATATTCATCATGTCAAACAGATTCAGAAGATGAAGAGTATGAAGAAGCAGAAGTTGATTACAAAGAACAATTGATCAATGCAATTGAATATCTAACGAAAGAAAGAGAAGAAAACAAGTCACTCAATAAAGAAATGATGAAGAAAAAGGAAAGTGTTCAAGGTTCCAAAGAAGCTCAGAAGGTCATCAAGAATTTAAGAGCTCAGCTAGAAGAGGCCAGAAGAATTGAAGAAACTCTAGAATATCAAAATCAGTGTTTAGAATCCAACATAGCAACACAAAAGGAAAAAGCAGAAAAGAGAGAAAATATACAAACATATCATCTCAAGGAAAGAACCGATGACTTAAACCAACTTAAGGAAGAATTTGGTCAAGAAGAGAGAAGACTGGAAGAAGAAATAATTATATTGAAAATCCAACTTGAAGAAGAAAATAGAACAGAAGAAATCATGAAATCGCAGATAATGAAGAAAGAAGAAGAGGTTGAGAAGCTTAAACAAGAAGTTGTCACACTAAGAGTCAAAGTTGTCAAGCTCAACAAGAACATTGAAGAAACAGAAACATTTACATCAGCAGTAGATAATGAAGAGAATAAATCTAGGTTGTTGGAAAAGAAGAATGAAGAAAAGAGAAAGAGTTATGCAGAAGTACTCAAAGGAAGGAATCATGGTCAACCAAAATCTAAGAAAACTAATAAAGATGCATCTTCAAGAAGACCATCCATATTCAAGCCACAAAGAAGCTTCAATCATGATCATGATCAGTCAAGGAAGAAATTTACAAGGACTACAGCACAAAGAATATCATTCACTCCCAAGTATGTAAATTTATTTTATAGTCATTTTTTTATTGTACTAACTTTGCCCATAAGGTTGCAGATTGCAGGGATTATAAAAGAAATGTTCAAGAAAGAAATGCTTATGTGTCCCCACATAACATTGAATTTTACAAATGTCATAACTATGGACACATAGCTCGTGATTGTAGAAGCATGATCGATACTTCCATGAAAGAGAAAACGTATATCAAATGTAAGAAATTATGGATAAGAAAACAGGAAGAATGGGTAAACAAAGACCAGGTCCCGTAGATCACAAGATTGGCAATAAAATGAGATGAATAAAAATATACAAAGAAAAAGGAAGATATCAGATACAGAAAGGTTTGGAAAAGAAATGAAAGAAAAGGAAGATAGGTAAATAAGGAACATGTTCAAAAGATTGTACTTTCAGTTATTGTAGTGAAAGATGAATCCACAGAAAGAAACAAAGAAGTCAGAGTTCAAAGAGATGATGAA
The DNA here is from genome assembly GCA_009831015.1 of Picea engelmannii. Classification (NCBI taxonomy): domain Eukaryota; kingdom Viridiplantae; phylum Streptophyta; class Pinopsida; order Pinales; family Pinaceae; genus Picea; species Picea engelmannii. The sequence goes on from ML776634.1 coordinate 1,500,362, forward strand.
TCTACCGATGAAGATGATGATGACTCTGCATTAGAGAAGGAATTTTTCTGAGCCGTCCAACTTAGATACTCCCAATTAATATGAATATTAGATAGGGAGAGTCTATGCAGTAGTTGAGACAGACCAGAGAACCATCCTTCAAGTAGCTTGTAGAGTTTGAGTAGAAAAATTCATAGAATTTAGTTAGTAGAAGTACAGTATGATAGATTAATCAGTTATAGTAGTGAATAATTCATGATAGTACAGTGATAGATGGGTTAGCACTATGGAAAGTTGTGTAGCAGATTCTTGGACAGTATGGACAGAGATGGATTCGTAATAACACTTAGCAGGTTTGTACAGATATATGACAGTGGATGAGATCATGGATTCATAGATTGGTTTAGAGACAAAGGAACATTATCATAATGGATGATAATTACACAGGAATATTTGAATTCTTATTCTTGAATGATTTTCATATATGTCAGTTGATTACACAAGGAAGCACTAATGGAAAATAACTCCAAAAGGAAGAAGGTACAGGAAGACTTATATTTTTTCTACACAACATCTTGCAGAGAAGTCAAGAGAGAGAAATAGAACCAAAAATATAGGTAGAGATATAATTCAGAGAAGTTTTCAGACAGAGAGGTAAGAATAGAGGTATGATTCCAAGGGAAGAGATTCATCAGATGCAAGATAGAGAGTTAGATGCTTGGAGAGAGAGCACGGAGGCATGTTTCCAAAGGGAGCAATTGTCACAAAGGAAGAATGAGAAATATGACTCCAGTTTTGCATCAGAGTTATACCCTTTGTCAAAGGGGGATATATTATTCATATGAAGGGAGAGAGAGTAATCAAAAGCTTAGAAACACAGAGAAATATCAAAGGCATTTAGACAAGGGGAGTAACCCCAAAGGGAGATACCCTTTTCCATTGATTTCAAAGGGGGAGAGATAGAAACATTGATGAGGAGTATAACCATGAATTTTATCATGACTAAGTGTTTCCATCAATGTTAGTGTTGCCATCAATGCCAATGGGGGATATTGTCAGATATGCTTATGTTGATGGATTGTTGGTTGTCATTGATGTCAACCCTTGGAGAGTGATATTGTAGATTTATGTCAACCCTTAGTGATTGATATTATGGTATCTTCGGGATGTATCAACCTCCATTGTGACCCTTTGATGAGATTAAAATATTTCGAAAGCAAGAAAAGAAGTAAATGTAACCCTAGAAGAGATGTCGACTGAGAGAAATAATTAATATGAATTAATTAGTACCCAAAATGAGAAGTCGTCCCAGGTAACCTTCCAGAGCTAGTATAAATATAGGGCATCAGTTCTCATTTTACACACAGCTCTCAGAATTACAGAGAGACACTTGTGCGCACTACAGTTTGGCAATCTTGTGCGCAAGTTCTGAAGAAGGTGTTGCTGCCAGTTTTGAAACCTATTGCTTCTATCTTTTGGGTTGGAATCTCTGATCATCTTTGGTTACTTCTTTCTTGGTGCATTATCCTTTCTTGGCTATTGGATTTCTACCAGGATTATTCTCTCTTTCAAGTTCAAGGTGCTCAGAGGGTGTCTTCGGCATATGGTTGGGTGACAATAGTGATATTGTCTATGGTAAAACGAGCACATTCTAACAGGTTATGGGCTCACACCTCCTTCATTCATTCTAATTGTTGGAAGGAAGCATAGCCAGTAGGATACTAAGCTCATTGAAGAACTACCGCTAGGTTTTACTAGCAGGAGAAGCTTCCAAGGCACGATCGCTAGGGTTTCTAGCAGGAGCAGTTACAAAGAACCTAAAACCCTAATCCAACACCTTGTGATGGAACATCTCGCTCAAGAAGAAGGTATTCAAGTGTGCCTTAGTCCAACACACCTCTTGGCACTCTCAGAAGGCAAAAACATCAAAGTTGAATTTTTGGATCTAGTCAATCGAAGTCATGAGTTAAAAGGCTAGTCATCTACACTACTCAACACTCATAGGAACAATTAAAGATGGCATGTGGATAATTGATAGTGGAGATTCTATACATCTGACGAGAGATCAAGACAGACTCTCAAATCTAAATGAGAAGAATACATCGTACAAGGTAGAGCTTGGAGACAAAATAACTTACCCAGTCGAAGGATTTGCACAAGACTCTGTCAAATTGAAAACATGTAACAATGTTCATTTGAGAAATGTCTTATATGTATTTGGTTTAGAAAAGAATCTTGTATCCATATCTTGTCTAGAAGACAAAGGAAACATAATAGCTTTCATAGATGGAAAAGTGTTATCTTGGCATAAAGACTCTAGCATAGAGAATGCTAGGGTTATAGGAACCCGTGAAGGAAATCTATATAGACTACTAGAAAAAATGGAGAATAGCTTGTACATGATGAATTCAATCCAAATGAAGTTTGGCACATAACGTACACTCATATTAACTATCAAGCATTACCTTTTCTCAAAAATATGGTTGAAGGAATACTAGAATTGCAGTCTACACATGAAGGATTTTGCAAAGGATATGCTCTTGGAAAGAATATCAAGAAACCATTCCCAAGCAGCAACAATATATCTAAGGAGATTGTAGATCTAATACACTTAGATGTTTGTGGTCCAATGCCAGTAAAATATATAGGAGGTTCTTTTTACTACGTAATATTCATAGATGATTACTCAAGAAAGACTTGGTTATATCTCCTGAAGACAAAGGATGAAGTATTCAACAAGTTTCAAGAATTCAAAGCAGAAATAGAGAACCTCACAAACAAAAAAATCAAGACCTTGAGAACAGATAATGGAGGAGAATACACATCAAAGGAATCCATTTCCTTTTGCAAATCAGCAGGGATTAGGAGGGAGTTGATTGTTCCTCATAATCCTCAACAAAATGGTGTAGCAGAAAAGAAGAACAAATCTATTGAAGAAACTGTGAAGGCACTACTAAACGATCAAGGTTTATCTATGTTCTTATGGGGAGAAGTAGCCATGACAACAATATATGTTTAGAACAGAAGTCATCACCACATATTGAAGGATATGACTCTAGAAGAAGCCTTCTCAGGTAAGAAACCTAATGTGGAAAATCTAAGAATCTTTGGATGTCCTCTTTACTTTCACATTCCCAAGGACAAAAGGAATAAATTAGAACCCTCGGGAAAGAAGGGAATATTCGTGGGATATAGAGAATCATCCAAGTATTACAGAATATATATCCCAGAACAACATAAGATTGAAGTCAGCAAAGACATGACCTTCAATGAAAAGATGGAGTTCAAGAAATCAATAGAAGAAATTATAGAAGAAGAGTATGAAGAGCCTATTGAAGAAGGCACATGTCTTCCAGAAAACCAAAATGAATAAAAGGAACAACTTGATCATCTGATGCAATCGTGTGAGAACATTGATTCAGATAATGTACCTAATACCAAGAAACAAACAGCTTGGCTTGAAGCAACCCTACAAGAAGTAGACAGACTCAAGGCCCCAAGAAGGACCTTCAGAAAAAGTAAAAAGCCCAAAATATTCTCCAACTATGCAGCATGTATGAAAAATCTTATAAATGAAGAACCTACCACATTTGAAGAGGCGGTTTAGAAGAAACGATGGAAGGAAGCTATGACAAAAGAACACCATTCCATCATGAAAAATGATGTATGGGAAATTGTGCCTAGACCTAAAGAAAAATCAGTGGTAACCTCAAAATGGGTATATAAGATCAAACATGCAGTAGACAGAAGCGTGGATAAATATAAGGCAAGGTTCATAGCTAGAGGGTTCTCCTAGAAGGAGGGAGAAGACTATGACGAAACATTTTCTCCGGTTAACAGATATACTTCCATTAGAGCTATCATATCTCTTGTCGCTTCCATAGGATGGAGTTTACATCAGATGGATGTAAAAACAACTTTCCTCAATGGAGCAATCGAAGAAGAAGTATATATTGAACAACCTCAAGGGTTTGAAGTACATTCCAAAGACACTCATGTTTTCAGACTAAAGAAAGATTTATATGGACTCAAGCAAGCTCCAAGATATTGGTATGCCAGAATAGACAACTATCTAATGAGACTTGGTTTCTCCAAAAGTCATGCAGATCCAAATATTTACTACAAAGTCGTGAACAATGCGCTTGTGATTCTACTACTATATGTAGACGATCTATTCCTAAAATTTGAAGAGTCTCTCATCATCCAGTGCAAAAAGGAACTAGCTTCTGAGTTTGATATGAAAGATATTGGTCTCATGCATTATTACTTGGAACTAGAAGTATGGCAGAAGCGTGGTGAAGTATTCCTTGGACAAGGAAAGTATGAAATAAAGATTCCTTAGAAGTTTGGAATGATGGATTGAAAATCCATGGACACTCCTATGACTACAGATATAAGAAAAGTAAGATATTCATATTCTGATCCAGTAGATCCATCACTATATTGACAATTGATTGGGTCATTGATGTATTTGGTAAATACTCGACCAGACATTTGTTTTTTCATAAACACACTAAGCCAGTTCCAGGTGGAACCTAGACATGAGCATTGGACAGCTGCAAAGCATGTTTCAAGGTATATCTATGGGAAACTAAACTATGGTTTAATATATACAACATCCAGTGATATACATCTTCATGGATTCACAGATTCAGATTGGGCAGGAAGTACAGAAGACAGAAAGAGTACTTCAGGGGTGTGTTTTAGCTTGGTCTCCACTATGATATCTTGGGGCAGCAGGAAATAGAAGTTCGTCACACTTAGCACAACTGAAGCATAATATATACCAGCATGCGAGGCATGTACAGAAGCAATATGGATAAGAAAGTTGATTTCTGATTTATTTGATCAGGTTCCATATTCGACCATAATACACTGTGACAATCAAAGTTGTATAAGACTATCACAACACCCAATGTTTCATGAAAGATGGAAACACATTGATATCAAATACTACTTTATTCGAGATAAATTCCAAGAAGGAGAATTAAAGTTCCAATACATCCCCACAGATGAGAAGACAGTAGATATCCTCACAAAGCCTCTGTCCAGAATAAAGTTTACATATTTCCGAGACAAATTGGGGATCGTGGAAATAACTCCCTTAGTTGAAAGGGAATGACTCTCCAGGTTGGGAGGGAGCACTGACATATCATTGAATTAAGGAAAATCATTTTCAAGTTTGAAAAATGGTCCAGCTTCAGCAGTTTATTTCTAGTTCGGAAATTGGTTTGAGATTTCTGACGGACGGGCATTTCCAGTTCAAAAAATGGTCAAGATCGAACGGTCATTTTCGTAATGAAAATGGTTCGATGGATTGTTTATGTACCATAGACAGTGATTTCCCATTTTGGTTAATATGGGGAATGGTCTAGGACAGTCTCTCTTCTTGACGGTCACTCTTAGTAGTGGTCAAGAAGATTGGTCTGCCTCGCTAGATAGTCATTCTTTCGAAGCTCACAATTGTGAGCATTTTCGAAGAATGGTATGTTTTGGAGGTTAGTGCAGGAAATTCATTTCCTTAGGAAATGGTTCGAACAGTCATTCCCTAGGGAAGATTCATTTTATCTAGGTTGCACTTTTTTTAGTGCCAGAGGAATGGCCCAGATAGGTGATGGTCCAGGTTCAACAATCAAGGACAGGCTTTCCCTAGGGCAGACTCATTCTCTTAAGGTTTCACTTTGTTTAGTGTCGGAGGAATGGCCCAGGATAGGGAATGGTCGAGGCTCAGAAATCAGGACAGATATTCTTCCTTGCTTAAGAAAAATAGTCCAGATAGCCCATCATTGATGTTCTACTCTGAGGGAAGATGCTCTTCCAGATCTCACAGATGTGAGTGGAAGAATGGCCCAGATGACTCAGTTTATATCATAACATTGTTTTTGTGAATCATGATATCAGTTGATATGTTGGAGACTGCATGTCTCCAGACATTAGAGATATGCTATTGTGGTGTATATGTTCCATTGTTTGTGACTGTGCATCACAAATTGAGTAGTTGTGTACTACTATGGATAAACATAGTTGTGTTTTGTCAGTTGGCATTATGCCAGTTGTCATGGATATTATCCATTTGGACAATAACGACGGTGCTCGTGATGCTACCAGTTGAATGGTATGTTTTTTCTCAAGACCATTATCAATTATACCTCCCTAGCTAGGAGGGAGTGTTGATATTATGGTAGCTTCATGAGGTATCAACCTCCATTGTGACCCTTTGACGAGATTAGAATATTCTAGAAGCAAGAAAATAAGTAAATGTAACCCTAGAAGAGATGTCGGCTGAGAGAGATAATTAATATGAATTAAATAGAACCCAGAATGAGAAGTCGGCCTAGGTAACCTGCCAGAGCTAGTATAAATACAAGGCGTCAGTTCTCATTTTACACACAGCTCTCATAATTACAGAGAGACACTTGTGCACACTGCAGTCTAGCAGTCTTGTGTGCAAGTTCTAGAGAAGGTGTTGTTTCCAGTTCTGAAGCCTATTGCTTCTATATTTTGGGTTGGACTCTCTGATCAGCTTTGGTTACTTCTTTCTTGGTGCATTAGCCTTGCTTGGCTATTGGATTGCTACCAGGATTCTTCTCTCTGTCAAGGTCAAGGTTCTCGGAGGGTGGCTTTGGCCTATGGTTGGGTGATAACAGTGATATTGTCTATGGTTAAACGAGCACATTCTAACATGGAGAAGTATGTTAGTGAATTCTAGTAGCACAAGGCATGGGTAAGGGAATTGAATCTATTTGAGGTATAAATGAATGAATATCATTGAATTTACAGGTAAGACTATTCTATATGGATAGAATATGTCATGCCATTTCCGGTGGTATGTGGAACATCACATAACTCCTCACGGTTAGAGAGTTATGGCCATATGAAGTTGGAGAACCCTCATGAGTTATCTAGAAGCCCCTAGAAGGTCAAAGAAGTCAATTATTATACAAGCTCCTAGAAGAAGTGTACTACTCAAATTGATGGTAACTAGGATTTAATCATGGGTACAGTTTTTGCATTAAGAAAATAATTAAAAATAAATTAGTTGCAACAAGAATTTGTGAGTTTGGTCATTATGGTAAAGTAGTTGTGATGAGAAGATTGAATAGTCAAAGTGGTTGACCAAGAAATGAATTAAATAATAAAGTGGTTGCAACAAGAAGTTAGTTAAGAGAAACGAAGTTATGAATTGACTAATTATAGAAAATTTAGTTGCAACAAGAAGTTATGAGTAAAGATCAATTGTTTAAATAATAAAGTAGTCAAAGTGGTTGCAAAGAGAAAATATTTAAATAATAAAGTAGTTGCAACAAGAAGTGGTGAGTTTACTATTTATGGATAAGTCAAAGGGGTTTCAAAAGAAATTAATTAAATAATAAAGTTAGTTGCAACTAGGAGTGGAGAACTTATTATTTGTGGAAAGTGGTTAATTTAAGTGGACAAAGTGGTTAAGTTAAGTGGACAAGTGGTTAGAAGTGGGTTATCCCTAAAAGAAGGAAAGTGGTTTAAGTTGGTTAGAAGGTAACCCCTTGAGGAAGCTACATGGAAGTATAAATAAGAGAGAAAGGCTCTCCCATTAGAACCTATTGAATATCATTGAATATCTATTTTGTGAAAGGTTATTTGGGCAGGTATTATTGATAGAGAAAAAGTGCGGCATAAAACGTGCGATAGAAAAATTGTGGTAGGAAAAGTGATGCATAAAAATAGCAGTAGGAAAAGTGCGGAAGAAAAATCATGACAGGAAAAGTGTGGCAAAAAAAGTGTGGAAGCAAAAGTGCGACAGAAAAATAGCGGCACCAAAACCATGGCAATGGAACACTACAAGAAGAAAAATGTATGGTTTTCATATGTGTAGTGTTGAATATATGAATCTGGTTGAGGATTTACCTTGTAAATCTGTTGGATTCCCTTATGGAAGTTTAGGGGTTGTTGTAGAGTTGATTTGAGGAAGATATATTGAAGTTTAGTATTGGTTCATGTTTGAGGATTTTTGGTTGAGGTATGTTGTTGAAGTTATTGGTACAGATTGAGGTTGTATAATAGTGAGGTTGTGGAACATGGTTGATGTGAGGAATTATGGTACTTGATTTATGGAGAGTGTGGTGCATTGCTAGAGTTATCTTGTTGGTTATCTTGGTGTATGTTATTGGTATATGGTAGAGGTATATGATTGGGTACATGGATGAGATACATACTTGAAGTACATGGTGATATTGATACATCTTGTTGATGCATAGTTTGGTTTGTTGTTGATACATGATTGGTACATGTTGTCGGTTATCTTTGTATAGTGTTGATGTACGTGGTTAATGTACGTGATTGATGTGCATTGTTGGCACATGGTTTGAGTGATATTCTTGTGATTTTGGGTATGAGATTTATGTTATCAAATATGATATATTGAGGAGAGTATTGGTACATGTTGTTGGTGTATTTATTTTTGTTGGTACAGGAAAGGAACAGCTACAAGTTGGTTATAGGACAGTGGCACGGGTTGATTACAAGTTAGTGGCAAAAATTGGTACAGGTTTATAGTAGTATATATCATAGTGACAGTGTGACAGTGGTTCCATCATTCTACTTATATTTCAAGGCAGTTGGACGGGGCAAGGATAGGTGGTTGTAGCCACCTTCCGGTTGTAGCCAAAGAACATAGGAAGTTGTAGCCTCCTTTTGGTTGTATCCAGAGAATTGGGGAGTTGGAGCTTCCCTCATGTTGTAGCTTGAGAAACCAGGGGGTTGGAGCCTCCTTTCAGTTGTAGTTGGAGAATTGAAAGTTGGTTCTTCCTTGAATGTAATTATTGACATATAAGAAAATAATTATGTGGTTTTCTCCCACATTGGGTTTCCACGTAAATATTGATGTATTTTTCATTGTGTGGCTGTGTTTGTTATTGTTTATTATGAATAGATGAATGTTAATTCTTATGATACAATAAGATATTGATGATGAACAGATGAACATGGTTGAATAAGTAAAAGAATATACATTATGGTTTAAAGGATTAATAATTAGTATAATTTCTCATTATTGATTCACCCCTCCCCCCTCAGTAATCCAAAAAATATTATATTTGACTTATCCTTCATCAGTTCTTGTTCATCATAACAATAAATTCCCTTAGATAAAATGACTAATAAACTTAAATCTTGCAAATGGATTTTTCATGTTGCTCTAACGGTCGCCTAGGGTTCTTACTCTGAAGCTACCCAGCAGCCGCAATGGCAGCCCCAGGAGGTGGGGAGTCATTGCCCCTGCCTCCTCCATCAACTGAAGCCTCCTTCCATAGGCTCCTTTCTTCCCAAGGTAAGAAACTGCCCCCAGAAGCTCCACATAGCTTCGTTAAGAAGCTCGATTCGATCCCGGATATAGAGTTGCCCCTGTAATAGCCTATGTGTGTAGTGGTCTCTCTATCCGATAATGGATTTGTGGGTCAATTCATGGGATTATGGTCGTCAACCAGATCTATCAATAACTAGATCCAAAGGAACTGCCATCCGTTGATCCATAACAGTGTCACTTGCTATGCGATGGGAAGAGGATTCTACATCTTTGAATTCATCTCACTGGAAGATAGAGATTTAATCTTCAAGAATGGCACGTATTTTATGGGAACACAAGGGTTGTACCTGAACAGATGGATGCCTGAACAGAAGGATGGCAAAAACCCAGGAAAGGCAAAACATTAGCCAACCCTAAAGAAAAATGGAATGAAAGGAAAATCATAGTACCGCCCAAGGAACAGGAAGATCGGAATAGGGCCCCCATGTCAGGAAACAGTTTCAGCATATTGAGAGAACAAGAACAACCAGGGAAAGCGATGGGAGAGGACCCAAAGGAGGGCCCTCCCATTGAATTAGAATCGCAAGAAAAGACCCCTCCCAGAGCAC
>ML776634.1:1510640-1527534 GCA_009831015.1 Picea engelmannii
GGACACAACAAAGTATGATCTAATCTCATCTGAAGAATGCATGCATTGGATTTTCACCAGTCTTCTATACAGAGAGACGAACCGACTGGTAAGTCTCTTCAACCTCTATGTCTCGGTCCTATTTGGGGAAAAAAGAAACTGTTGGGATTCAATTAAAGAATTTATACTCTCAAATGACCTAGAAAATATCATTATTGGGGGGGATCTCAATGTAACCCTTGTCGCGGATGAGAAAAACGGTGGTTCCATTGTGAGAGACTCCGCTAGGGAATGGGTAGAAGATATTACATTAGATTGGGATTTGGAGGATATCAAACCCGCCAAGGGAAAATACACATGGTAAAACAAAAGAGTGGGACCAGGGCACATTGTTTCCAAACTAGACGGATTCTTATCCCAAAGCTCCTTCATGCTCTTGGGCCTATCTCTCTCAACTAAAATCCTACCACACAATGTGTCAGATCATAATCCAATCTTGTTAGAGATTTCGCAGGATAGAAATCTAGGGCCTATCCCATTCATATCTAGCCATGTATGGCTTCAATATGAGGGCTTCCACGACTTGGTTTCCAAAATCTAGAACGAGAAGGTCAGTGGATCCCCATTTTATGTCTGGGAAGAAAATCATAGGAATCTCAAGGTAGTGCTTAAAGGATGGGATAAAACCCAAAAGAATCCAATTATTAAATGGAAAGAAGACCAAAAACATGTAGAAGACCACCAGTTGGAAATGGAAGGATAGGAGACAACTCAAGAAATTCTCGAACACAAGGACCACCTCCAAAGGACTTGGCATCAAGAATGCAAAGAGGAGGAAAGGTATTGGCAACAGAAATCAAGAAGCCTCTGGCTAGAGGCTGGAGACAAAATACTAGCTATTTCCACAAGCAAGCTGAAGAAAGAAAGCAATTCAAGACAGTCACTGAAATACATGTTCAGGACCAGGTTATATCATATTTTGAAGGCATAAAAACGGCTGCGGTAGAAGCCTTCGAAAGCCTTTGCATGGAGACACAAACGACCCTATTAGACTCAAACACCTATCTGCTCTCCCTAGTACTGGTCACTATCCAAGAGGACACCAACAACAAGCTGTTAGTGGAAGTAAACCTGCAAGAAATAAAAAAGGCCCTCAACCAGATGAATCCAGACAAGGCGTCGAGACCAGATGGCTTCACAGCCAGATTTTATCAAAGCTATTGGGATATAATAAAAACAAATCTATTTAAATTAGTCTGGAAATCTCATAAATGTAGCAAGATAGGAGGAGGAAAAAATTCGTCCTTCCTAGCTCTCATTCCAAAAGAAAAAGGAGAAATAAATTTTGGAAGATTCCATCCAATCTCTCTGTGCAACACAAGCTACAAGTTAATCACAAAAATTATAGCCAACAAAATAAAAAAAATCCTCCCTGCAATCATCCCAAAAAACTAAGGTGGGTTCATCAAAGGATGACATATAGTAGATAACATCATTCTAGTTCAGGAAGCGCTACACTCAAGCATTCAAAGAAAAGACAAAGGTATGATTATAAAGCTCGATCTCACAAACGCATTTGATAGAGTGAGACATAGCTTCTTTTTTAAAGTCATGGAAAATTTTGGCTTTGCTCCAACCTTTATAAATTGGATAAAATCTTGCATTGGAGCCCCCTAGATCGCCCCTCTCATAAATGGTCGAGAAACAAAGTTCTTTCAAGCTTCTATGGGTCTCCGGCAAGGTTGTCCCCTCTCCCTAATGCTCTACGCAATTCAAGCCTCTGTGCTCAGCTTCCAACCCTACCACAGCCAGGCTCACAACAATCTCTTGGACCTGAAAATATCCCCAGGGGTAAAAGACATCAACCATGCCCAATTCGCAGATGATACCTTACTACTGGGAGGATAAAGTGTGCAGACAGCGAGGAAGTTTAAAGTTGATTTGGACACTTACAATGAGATCTTAGGAAGCGAAATAAGCCTACCCAAAAGCAAGATCTATGGATGGAAGACCTCTCCAAGGGTAATGTTGGATATATCAAGAATCCTGGGAATGGAAAGCTACACCAATTGGGACACTTTCAAATACTTGGGAGTACCAATATTCAGGACCAAGCCAAAGGTCTCTCAATGGATCCCGTTGATAGACAAATTAAAAAAAATAATTAACTCTTGGGGAGAAAATTGGTTAAATCTTGCTGGTAAATTTGTTCTCATCAAAGCGGTATTAGCAAGCATCCTGATCTATCAATGCTCATTGTTACTAGCCCCAGTCACCATGATTCATAAAAATGAAGTGTTATTCAAATAGTTCATGTGGGAAGGAGGGAAGCAAAATGGGAGGAAGTTGCACCTAATAAGTTGGGTGAAAGTAACCAAGCCAATAGCTAAAGGCGGCCTCCAATTCAAAGACATAATATCCCAAAACCTTTCCCTAGGAGATAAGATGCTATAGAACCTTGTTTCATGGAAACCGACTTGGAGAAAACAAGCAATCTAGAAGAAGTACTTTTGAGGCCCGAGAACAAATTTCTTGGATTGACCCGCAACCATGGAAAATGGTTCACCTATATTCAATTTGTGTCTAAAAGCATTGAGGCTCTTCAAGCGTAACCTAACATGGATACTAGGGAACGGAAAGAAAATTAATGTTTGGTAAGACTCAGTACTAGGCGACCCACCTTTAAGCTCGATGGAAGGATTAGACCGGATAAAGTCCTAGATGCGAGCCTAGGATCTCACTGCCCTTTGGGAGATCTCGGTCTAGAGTGAAGGCATGGACAAAACTTGGCCCAAGTGGGAAGCCAACAACAGGCCTCAAGAGATTGAAAGGGAATCGACCACTTTGATGGGTTATTTACAAGGTAAATCCATTATAAAAGCAAGGAAAAAAGACAAGAGGGGCTGGGGATCACTCTCTGAAAACTACACACTAGCATCATGGTATAAAATCCTTATGGTTGTTCCTCATGTCCCACCAGACCCTACAATCTGGAAATCCATCTGGACTTCAAAGTCCATTCCAAAGATAGATATGTGTGTATGGACCCTGGCCCATAGGAGCATTCTAACAGGCGAAAATCTACGAAAGAGAGGGTGGGAAGGCTCATCCAAATGTCCACTCTGCATACAAGAAGAGGAAACATCAGACCATATGTTCTTGCAATGCCCGTACGCTAAAGAGGTTTGGCATTTGGCCCTTGGATTGAAGCCAAGAACAATCAATCTACCTCAATAGACCAACAATCTGCTCTAAAACTGGAGATCCTTGTGTCCGTTCTAGGTCACGAAAAAATCCCAACTAACCACCATCTAGAGAACACTTCCAAAATTCATCCTATGGAAGATATGGCTGGTGCAAAACACTAGAATATTCATAAAGTCCAAGAGTAATCCAGCACAAGTCACAACTAAGATAAAGGCCTTATTTGGCGAAATTTCCTCGTACTTCTGCAAAGTTAAGAACTCGAGAGTCCTAGAGATGGAAGAGGAGCAATGGATTAAAAGCTTCAATATCAAGGATCATCCATAGAAAATAGCCAATGAGTCAAGACAGGAAACTTGGGAAATTTGGATAAAAGAGGAGGACTTCTAGGAATGGAAAAAACAAAGAAGCATGCATATATTGTTCTTCGACGGGGCCTCCAAAGCAAACCCCAGGGTGGTAGGCAAAGGAGGGGTCCTAGTGAACCCAAATGGACATCTAGAACTATCCTATGCCTGGGGATTGGGAGTAGAAACAAACAACAGAGAAGAAGCTCTAGCACTTTGGCAAGGGTTGAACCAGGCTATCAATAAAAACATCAAAGATTTAGTGATCCTAGGGGACTCTAGACTCATAATCCAAGATCTGATTCTCTGTAACATGGTCAAGCAAGAAAAAATCTAGCACATACTGGAGAAATTCTAACTACTACTGGAAAGGTTGAGAACCTACCAGTTGTTCCATGTTCTACGAAAGCAGAATGCACCAGCAAATGTGGAAGCCAACAAAGGCGCCCTCTCAAGCATAGGAAACCTCCAAGTCAATGGAATCACATCAATTATGGCAATATCGTAAGGCCTGGGTAGGCAAGAGGAGGTCACGGTTGGTCAGAATGGATAATGAGTACACAAGAGTGTGTGCTAGCAAAGAAAATACATAGAGGAAATGGAAAGGACTCAGACATCTCACAAACCTTAAAACATGACAGGCAGAGACAAGACCAGTGCCAGGGATGAAGGAAAAGACACCCAATCGAGCACTGAGAAGGACAAAGGCCCCTCATGAGCCCCATGCCTTGTGTAAGACCGATCTAATTGGTTGGATACATCGAATTGCCCGGGATAAATTGAGCCTGAATTGGGCAGAAACCGGGGATAAAAGAAAAGGCCAAAAGGAGCAATTCCAACCCCGATGCATCTTGGTAAAGGGAAATCGCCCACACAGAGCCAAAGCACTAGAAAAAAAGGGGAAACACCCACACAGAAGAAGACAGTCAAGTGAAGAAGAAGAAGAAATGGCATCAAGCTCAGGGAACAAGCCGTCGGTGGAGGATAGACTTAAGGTGGTGGAGGAGGAACTGAAGAGAATAAAACACTTTGTGAAAAATCAAGACGACTTCCTTCAAAATCTAGATGCTAAGGTAGGGCGAAGACTCGAAATATTAGGTGAAGATATCACAACTGTTATCGCTCTATAAATTCCCAAAGGTTGTCTCTAGGTAGAAGAAATTTACTAGAGGTAACTTTACCCAACCACTTCGAAACTGGGATCTAGCCCTTCCAGTTTGAGAGAGGCATCTCTCTGTAAAATTTAACTTTGTTTTAAATTTCAGATGTTAGGCTAGTTAAATAAATGAGACTGTTTTGTTTGTTTTATAAAAATGGCTAAAATATCGCTTATGCATCCATTGGGCTATGGGGTCTGTTTTATAAAGTTCGAGATCAACAAATAGATTTTATAAGGTGTTTTCACAGGGCAGGATAATGAAACCGTTAGATCCTTTAGAAATTAAATGATGGATAATAGAAAATATGAAATAATCAATTATAACCAAGAAGCATTTAAGAATTCCTTAATCATAACATCAGAAGATAAACATTTAGATCTTTAAAAGCCAGAAACAGAGTATAGAAAGATAAATTATGCAACTTCAACTTCTTTTAAATGATCAGATATATAAAACATAAATGATTACAAAGATTGGAAAAACCATTCAACTAAGAGAGGAAAACATCACCAGCAGCTAACATGTAGGAATCATGTGAAATGTCCTTTCATTGCAAGTAGATCTCTGATAAAAATTACAGTGCTTACAGCTTGCTTGGGCATAAAGATCAACCCTCAGTACTTCAAAAATTGAAGTATATATAGAAAATATTACAATCGATCATGTCATTAATGATCAGGGCGTGGAAAAATCTAATGCTAACTAACTAGATAACAGAATACTAAATTGTAGGAACCGCTTATGATCTGTCGAATTTTCCACGTTGATTTTGGGGGAAGTTGTTGGCGAGTCATCAACTTGACTTTGACTATTCTGGATGTTGACTTGTATGTCCACAACATCTTCTACTCTATCAATTCGCACAACTCTTCCCATCTTTGTTGATTTGGGATAGTGACTTTTAGCAACCTGCGGTAGATTTCATCCATCTCGGTATATTTGGAAAAAGTCGGTCTGGTGATAAAAATGTACTTGATTTAATGTTGGATATTGAGATCCAACTGGAGAGTTTCTAGGAATGCCTTGCATGTTATGCTTCCCTGTATCCCTGAGAATTTGGAGTTGTCCTTTTCCACCATGGAAATATTTTGTCTGTAGTCAGGAAGTGTCATCAACTTGACATTTAGAACCAATAAACCAGGAAGACCTTTCTTATGTAATGCCTCGATCTTGTTGAATAAACTATGAACTCTGCTCTCCATGATTTGGGCTTTCTCCTCGAGTTGCAACATCAGTCCTCTTTTAGTCAGAACTCTCTTGACTTCGAGGATGGTCTCTGTCCTATCCTCAATTTTCATGTTTTCCATCTCTTCTTTAGTTTTTGAATTGAGAAACCTGATGATTTCATTTGCTTCTGTGGGCATTTCTCCTAACTCTCCCTTGATCCTGTTGATGGCCTAATTGCTCCTCAACATCATCTCATGTTGTTCAAACATGATTTGCACCATGGGCCAGATTTCATTTATGGATTTGGAGATATCCATCCAAATGGTCTCTTTGGCTTTTGTTAGTGTCTTTCCCACAACTGTTTTCTTTTGCAGTTGTTGTAGCTCCTGCTTCAGTTTTTTCTGATCTGTGTCTCTTTGTATTGTAGCTGGCTTGGAAAGAAGATTTCAACTACTGGATATTCTCTACCTCTTTTTCTAGCCTTTTGATTTATGATTCTTGTAAGGTCATCTCTTCCATTGATCTTGCTAGCTCTACAGATTTTTCTAGAGCTGTTAATGGTGTGACTGATGGAAGTTCTGCTATGGTAGTTGTTGAATATGTTATTGTGCTAACTCCTTTGAGGTGAACTGCACTCAGTGGGATGACTTCCATGGGTGTTTTTTGTTCCTTCTCCTTTACTAACCATTCCATCTCTTTTATTTGTGCATTATGTTCCATGATCAACTTTAGCATATCCTCCTTCTCACCTTCTGTCTCAGCCATGTCTTTGGCATGTGAGTCTTCTGTAGCAGACAGATTTAGTTGTTTCCTCAAAGATTTTATGTCAACATTATTTTTCTTGAGAATATCCTCATCTTATTTCACATTTGAGGGGTCATACCCAATCTTGAGCACCAATTATTCTAGAGACTTGATCTTGTTATCCTTTGCAAAAGAAGATATTTTCTCCAGCTTTAATTGGGTCTGAACATTGTTCAGAGAAACCTGTAATTTGGCAGCAGTAGTGGAAGCGTTGGCCAATGTTGAGAAAACCATCTCTCCAATCTGCCTATGCAGATCCATCTGGTTAGCTAGATGTACAGCCTTAGCATCAAATTCAAGTGTGGATATTTTGTAGTCAGTGATTTCCTTTGGATGAGGTACTTGTGCCTGCAGATAGGCCATGTACATTCTCCCCTTCTCTGTGTCAAAGGAGAGAGCAACCTATGATGTGTTGTTGATGTTTGCTTCCAAAATTGAGCATAAGTGCTACTGGCCAGCCTCTTATTTTTATTCTTAATCATATCATATTTCTCAAAAATACTCAACCTTCCAGCTCCTTGATTTGGTTGATTGATCAGTGAGGTGTCAGTCTGTTTCTTGGATGAATGAGTATATGTGATCTGCTAGTTGCTAGAGAAAAGAGATGATTGCTCTCCTTCGACCACTGTCGTAGACTGGGTCTCTTCCTCTCCAGACTTTCCAGTTGTGTGACTGATCTTGGGCCTTTTTGTGTAAACCTGGAACTCTTTCGAGGACACTTTAGTGACTGAAGGTGAGACATATTTCCTGAGTCTTTTTTCCTTCAGTACCTATGGCGTAGTGGTTTGTGAGATGACAGCTGAAGGAGGATGCGGTTTTGTGTCTTCCAGAGTGTTGGCCTCCCACTCTGTTTGATTCGCAAATTTCTCGATCTCCGGTTTGAGTGCATGAGCATATGGGTAACTTTTGTTCTTCGATCTCATCTCTGCAATAATCCCACACAAATCATAGTGCCAAAGGAAACTGGTGCCAAACTTCATCTCCTTCAGTAGCTTGTCTGCCTCTTTCCCAACAGCTCGATTGTTGCAGATAAAGGATCCTATCTGCCCTTTAATTATCAATTGTTTTTTCTTCTTCAAAGCTACAAAATGTATGTCGTCTGAATTTATCATTTTCCTGATGTATTCCAAGGCAAATATCCTAACAGGAACATATCTGGGAAGTTTATAAGGAGTCGACTTACATCCATAAATTCTGATTTCCATATGATTCTGATACAAATACCAGTCTCCAGTCTTGGCGAGGTCCGAGAGGTGTAAAATTCTTTGGATCTTTTCATTTATCCTCGGCTCTTGTATACCGCTGAACATGCTCACCACTCGGTGGTAAAACTACTCAATAAATTGTTTGAAATTAAACTTTGTGGATTTTTTTCTGAGTAGCGAGGTCCAAGAGGTGACAGGTTGTGGTTTGCCATCCTGGTCCATTTTCTGCATGGGGAAAGGAAACTTATCTGCTTGAAAGAATACAAACATGTAAGCTAGTATTGAAGAATACTGGAACATGCCCTCTGTGGGAAATTTGAAAAGATTTTCATGCATGTTCTCGGCTAGGAAATTGTTGTAGTCAAATTAGGTGGTGGATTTTTCTTCAACAGAGAAAATAGATAGGAAACCCAAGATGGGCTCGTCCACCCATTTGTCTAAGAAATAACCGATAAAACAACATTATGATGAAATTATTTGGTTACCTTTTTCTGAAAACATAGAGGAATGGTAAGGGGGATTTTTCTTGGGGATTTGGGCATCCTATGGGAGAAAAAGCTCAAAAATATGCGCTCTCTAGGGAAAAGACAGATTCTGGTACATTTAGGTTTAGGTTGAAACTTCAATGGTGAAAGGAGAGGGGGATTCGGATATGGATATTTGCATCATTTGGTCAATGGCCTCGGGTGTGATAGTGAAAAGGGTTTCTCCAGACGATGAAATAATGGCTCTCTGATCGGGGAGGTAATGTGCTGGCACTTGAGGGCGAACTCGAGAAAATGGTGGATTTGGGGAAACAGATACAGGGGGAGATTGGACTCCCAAAGCCCAATCTCATCACTTTGATCCAGGAAAGTGTCCCTAAACCATGAATGCAATTCGGCAAAGTTGAATTCACACCTGGTCTCTGAGATCAGGTAGTCTTTGTCATTTAGCGGGATCCGGTCGAGATCGACAGGAGGCAGGAGGAATGGATTTTCCTCGACCTCTGATTTCTTAGATTTTGGTGCCATCAATTTCCACTGGTACCTACAAATTGAAACAAAAACGTTAGTTGGTTATTGTTATGGTAGGGTCATTGATTGAAATAGTGAGGAAGAAGGGCTTCTGGTGAGCTGAGAATGTGAGCAGTGCGAAAATGGCAGAGATGGGACTAAATTTGGGCAACCGAATATCCGTTGGGAGGGGGGGACAGGTCAGCAAACTAACGAATATGTTAGCATGTATTAAATGGCCAAAGAATCACTTGAGGTATGAGGTGGCAAGTGAAGGATGGGTGACGGCTGCACCAGGATGACGTGGAGAGCGGTGACTGGAGGGTAGGTGAATGGGACATGACATGTGATGGTAGAATGGAGGGGAGAATGATGACAGAGTAATGAGATGAGACTTGTAAGAGGAGGTAGTGGAAAAGGACATCACGAGACGGTGGGATAGTGGAGAATGATGTCATGAGGTGGCAGTGGTATAGTAACATTGGTATGGAAGTATGTCAGAGGGGGGAAAAAACAATAAATGGTTTAGAGCGAGGGGGGTCCGACACTATGGATGTGAGCCATGTTATGAAGGGGTCTGCTGGGAAAACCACCCATATCGGACCCCCCCCCACCGTTAAAAGTAGAACTGTCGGGGGGTCTGGAATCTCCTATCGGCCATAGATCCAAGTGTCACTATATCAACCGTAGATCTATGTGCGCTCTTTAATCTCCATATTGGACCCCCCCCCCCCACCGTTAAAAGTAGAATGGTCGGGGGGGTCCATAATTTCCTGTCAACCGTAGATCTCAGCACCAATGGATCCACCGTAGATCTTTGTGCACTCCTTAATCTTCGGGCGCGAATCAAAATGCACAGCGAAAACAACTTAGGATAGTGCTCCTTTGTGGGTTTTGCATCGCTTCCCTTGCATTTTGTCACCACGGGATTAGGAAACACACTTCAAACATCCAAATCATGAATTTTCATCGATCATCATGCATGTTTTATTGAAGAAAGAAATGGCTAGTCTATGTTATATCCTACCTACCGACACATTTAGCCTAGATTAAAATGTTGGACTAAGAAATTACTTTATCCTAGGGATATTTGATCAAGATTAAACAATTTGATCAAATTTATTCACTACCTAACCTGTCTACTTGGCTAAGATTAAACAGTTTAGCCAAGTATTATTCACTAAACCTATCAACATAAATTCAAAGAAACTTAACCATGATTAAACTGTATGGATCAAGTCATTGTTATTGCATGGGGATTTTATCCATTTTCTTTTATGCCCTCTTTTATTCATTTTCTTTTCTTTCTTTTCTTTTTCTTTCTTTTCTTTTTCTTTCTTTCTTTTCTTTCTTTCTTTTTGAAAATAATTTGCAAGAATAAAATATTATTTCCAACCAAACTACATCAAGAGTAAAAATCTCCATTCACCAGTTGATCCTATGAAATATAGGGTTATAACAACAACGGCCAAAATAGTTTTGACAGAGGCTATGGACCAGATGCATCATGAGCACCAAGACCCAAAGAAGGAGTTTGAAGCATGAGTCCTCAAGCTGGAATCCCAAATGGAAAAGTTGAACCAGGACTAGCAATTGGAGCGTGGTCTGCCCAAGAAGGAGCCTCCAAGGAAATTTGGCAAGTAAAGATTCGATCAAGAAAGATCTCTTCAAATAACTCTCTGAAGTAGGCATTTTGTATAGAAGCCTCCACATATAGCGAGCTTAAATATTTAGTAGGATTTCTAGATCTAAGAAACTGTAATCAGGAAGGCGGGAAGAGCCTCCAGACCTTGTCATAGTTCAATTGAATTGGTATCGTTTCATATGTAATAGTTCCAATGGCTTCGCCACTGCTCTTTTAAAATAAAGATCCATTAACCGTTTTTGTCAAAAACAAAAAGAAGTTAAATCTTACAAAAAAGTAATAAAATGAGATACAAGTGTTGATACAACCCTATAGCTATCTCTTCATGATCTAAATGGTGATCGGGCATGATAATGATTTTCATAAAACTATTGCTCACATTACTAACCTATAACTAATCAAATGAATCATTATAATTTTTTCTTTATGTATATTGAGACTGGGGAAATCAATAATTGGGTAGAATATCACCCATGATACATAAGGTCAATTCCTTCAAACTACCACAATAACCCCCAATTTTTACACACAAATCCCACAATCATTTGTCAAGGTTAGATATGACTGGAACCGAGGTGGGTGGCAGTAACATCGTTAGTCCCAACCACTCGGTCTACCCCTAATGGAATGAATCATTATAATGTTGAGTTCCAAATTACTTTCCCCCAACTTTTACACACAAATCCCACAATCATTTTTCAAGTTTAGATATGACTGGAACCGAGGTGGGTGGCAGTAACATCATTAGTCCCAACCACTCAGTCTACCATTGATGGAATGAATCATTATAATGTTGAATTCCAAATTACTTTTGACATTTTATGCAATGGAGTGGAATAAGTTTGAAAAGTGAAATAAATAAATGTTCCCCCCAAAACAAGTCTCTTTAGGTTGGATTGTTACCCACAACTACTGAGTCAACAATCAAGTCAATGTCCACAAGGAGTTCCTCATTCTTATTTGAATTAGAATGGGGATGAAAGGTAATTATGAACTTTTGGAAAGTATTAGCTTTAATAAATGTCGGAGAGGGAGGAACTCCCCAACTCATGTATTATGAGCTATTGGTGGAATCATAATGTATTGTGCAATTTTTTTGGAAAATAGAATCCGAAATGGTTTAAGACTCACTTTAGGATAATCTTTTTGAAAGTGGTCATAGGTGCTCATCAATGAATTTCCATTAGTATTCTTACAAAGGCTTTGTTAAACTTACTTGTGACGATTTAGAAACTCGTTCCTCATTAATGCTTCTTTGAGTTTTGAAAAAAACGTCACAACAAACATTTCTTGATGCACCACAAAACTCGATGGAATATACTATTATAGAAGGTTTTGATAATTCATGTGGATGATAATAAAAATCACCATGTTTATCTTTTGGAAAAGAACCACAACGTGTGTCACGTTTTCAAACGTATTGTGGCATTCCATATCTTTTGACCCCTCTTATATATGTAAAAAGTCAACAATGGATTCATATTCTCGTATCTATATGGTTTGGACTTGGCTAACACCTTAATTTTTACAATTCCATTCATGGGGCTATCAAAAGGCTCTTGTGTAATTTTAAAAACTACTTCAAATACTRAGAAAATAACCTCATGGTTATGCATGTACCRCAGGGGTTAGTTAATTTTAAATGATGATAACTTCACCCTGTGAACTCCAATTGAAACATTGTTTTTTCTAATGTGAAGAAGATGAAACAGAATTTCAAAAGGGAAGTTGCACATCATATCGTCACATACACTTTGAGATGTTTATAATCAATAAAGTACAACTTTCCTCATTAGAGAGAAAGTCCAACTATACATTCTCATGCCTGCATGTGTACAAATTGGATCATGGAAGTTGCATTGAGTTCTCAATTGATGAAAAATTAAAGGTATCCTATTCTAGAGATCAAAATGTCATATCTGATTGGGAGAAAAAAAGGACAAAAATGAGAGTCTGAGTTCCATTTAAAATATTTCTTTACCCAAATCAAATTCCATCATCTCACCTTACCTATTTGTTATATGGGTTTCCAATATGTCAATTGACATTGGCCCAATCCATCAGCATCTGAAATATTTTAATCCTGAAAATGGTTAATTGGATTCTAGAACACCTAAAACCAAACACCTGATGAAGTTGTCAATTTCTCTTGAAACATAGTTCTGAGTTGGCCAAAGATGCAAGACAGCTTCAATAAGCTTAGATAAATCTATACATGCTCATGCATGGGTCAAATTTTATTGAATCTGGCATGTGCAACCTCAAAATTAAGATGTATGTAGTGTGACAAGTGCAAGAAACTAAAATTATGAGTTAAACAAAAATATGATAATGCAACTAAAGCAAGACTTCATGATTGTTTATTAAAACTAGAAAATCAAACATGCATCAAGAAATGCTAATCCAATTTAGGAGGCATACAATCACCAATCAAATATAAAAGAATGAAGACTTGAAAAAAAAAACATGTACACTAAAAGGATTGATTTAAAGTTTAAAATGGGGCCCCCAAGTAAGCTAAATGGGGCATGTTGAGGCCTCAAAAAATGGTGCCACACTAAGTGAAGCCATGAATCTTTGACATGCATAGTCAAATTACTAAGTTAACCAATGAAGAGAATTAGCCTTATATTGATAGATACCTTACTCCTCATTAGTGGGTCCCATAGAAACTCTTGTTTAGTGATGCAGTCCTGGAATAACTTAGTACCGGAACTGTAAAAATTTATTAGTTGAACTGAAGGGTAAAAAAAATGGAGTTTATTCTTTGAAGCATGATAATAAGTCTCATGTTAAATCCATTATCGTAGAGCTAACTTTAATAAGATGTTTTAATATTTCTCCAAGCAAGATTCTCAAATTATCACGATGTTGCTTCACTATCCACGAGCATCCATATCCCTAATGGAGTCACCCTTCCATCAGAAATATTGCTCTGCTACTAGAGAGAGTTCATAGCCCTAGTGAAGATATTTGCATTCCTTCGAAACAATCTAATTTTGTTTCCCATTATTTATTTATTAAAAAAAAACTCTTTTAGCAATTCGTGGATGAGGAAAATGGCAACTCTTTCAAATAGTTGGGGATGATGTCTATTTTCAAGAATTGATAGGTCATGCCTAGGTTATAAAGATATTACTTTAATGATTTTAGCTCTAGATCTTTTTCATGTTCTCTTCCAGAGGATTAGTTGATATTAGTGTGAGTGAATGGTGTTGAACTTATGCTTACACTGAGGGGGGGGTGAATCAATATAAGATAATTTTTACTTTATTTAACCATTCATCAATAATTCATTTGCTGAGAAACAATAATCACATATAAACTCAAATAACAATGCACATATTTTAACATGGAAACCCAATTGGGAGAAAACATAAAATTTATATTTATAAATGTTTGTAGGCACCATTCTACTATTACAAATATTGTAGGCACCAGCCTACTAGAGACACCAATATCCTTAACTGAGCACCAACTCAAAAATATGTAGGCACCAACCTACTGGAGACACCAATCTCCTTAATTGAGCACCAACTTAGCAAGATGTAGGCTCCAACCTACTGGAGACACCAATATCCTCAACTGAGCACCTACTCAAAAGCACATGTAGGAACCAACATACTATTACAATATTTGCAAGCACCAACATATTGGAGACACCAATCCCTTAACCTGAGCCTCAACTCAACAAGATATGTGTAGACACCAAACCAATATCTTCATACACAAAGTACGTTTGACTTCACCTACATGCTTCATTCCACGAACAATCATTCAAAACTTAGTCACATGTAGCCTTCATGCCCTAGCAAGCCTCATAGCATCATTGTCAAAATATAGTACCTGATGACAACATCACAACCTTAAAAAAGTGCACACAACAGCATCACAAACCTTCAAACCTTCTTAGAACACCTTGAGAACAAGAAAGACCCCAAGAAAATCATGTAGACTTCTCTTACACACCTTTAGATCCAAAAATGACACCCGGGCTCCTTTAGTGTCCCTCGGATCACTTATACACACCTCATACTTGATCTCTTGCTTGGTTTCTCTCCAAATGTGCACATCTATCATGTATTTATAGTAATTATGTCCCCGCTTTTAGGGCTAGCCTGTAAAGACTTGCTAAGTCCACCTCAATTTTCTGGATGGGTTGTCGGACATAAAAATTCATATCTCCTCATTCCTAGGG
Organism: Picea engelmannii; assembly: GCA_009831015.1. Taxonomy (NCBI): domain Eukaryota; kingdom Viridiplantae; phylum Streptophyta; class Pinopsida; order Pinales; family Pinaceae; genus Picea; species Picea engelmannii. The sequence continues at coordinate 1,525,345 of ML776634.1, forward strand.
AGTTAGGGGGGATTCCATATATCGTTGGAAAGGTCTTGGAATATTCCTTACAACCATATAANGCCTGTAAAGACTTGCTAAGTCCACCTCAATTTTCTGGATGGGTTGTCGGACATAAAAATTCATATCTCCTCATTCCTAGGGAGTTAGGGGGGATTCCATATATCGTTGGAAAGGTCTTGGAATATTCCTTACAACCATATAACTTATTCTTCCATTTTATCTAGGTATGAAGGGAAAGTATTCCTTCAAAGATAGGGTATTCAAATTGACCATCAAAAATCCAAAAGTAATACTTTCGCCAATATCCATGTTGCAATCTTTGTCTTGAACATATGTAGGATTGTAATATTTTTCTTGGACATGTGTATTATCCCTCTGTATTCGACATCAATGAAAACAATATTTCGAACAATCTCCCCCTTTTTCATTTATGGAAACCCTTAGTCAATTTTGATACGCCCCATGTATGCAACTTTCCTTGTGTCTGCAATTCTTCCTTTGTCTCCAACTTCTCCCCCTTTGACATAAATGGTGAAGGGATACTACCCCTGATATTTTTCTTCCCTTCAAGCACTCTAATGTGCAATTTAAAAGTGTATCTTTAGTTGATCATTATCCAGGTTGTCTCTACTACAAGTATCCAACACTGATCCTTTGATTTTTTTTATTGATCAAACCTTCCACTCCAAATTCATGACATTGATATTATGAATAGGGTGAAGTGATATTATGAATGGGGTGAAGATTTATTATTGACTTTATTTGAATCTGTTTCTACCTCCTCATTCCTTTCTGACAAGGACCAAACAGATGACTTATCTTGTCCAAAAGAGTATTATAAACTTGAATTTCCATTTTCACAAGGAAATGTCCCAACCTTACCTTTTCTAGAAATTGTTTTTACATGTTTCGAGTGAGAATCAAAACATTGAATCTCCTTTCCATCTTCATCTATATTATCACATACTTTCTCATAACAAACAGTTTCATCTCTCCCTGTTTCTTGCTTTTGCTTCCTTTTCAAAACATTTGAGTACTCTTCTATATGCTTGGTAAGAACATCTTCTTCCTTGTTTTGTTTAGGAGGTCTGACTATACTACTTCTACAATAATGTGCTATGTGCCCACAATTATTTCACTTACAATATTCATTATTTTAATCAAGTAGAGGAGAAAATGAATTGTAGTTTATGTTAGAAAACCCATGAGAAAGTATGGTTTCGTTGCTTACTAAATCATCCTTTGAGGTATTATAAGAACCTCTATTTCTATCTCTCACATGATCACTTCTTGCATAATATCTACAATCTATTGCCTTATGACCAAAATTATTGCAAGAAAAACAATAACCAATAAAGGGATTTTGGTACCGGTTTGTGAAAGTCCTTCTTGGTGGAATAGCTCATCTGAACTCACTCTTGTTATGGAGAGATATTATTCTTCATCATTACTATATTCCCTTTCTACATATGGACACTTAGTAGTGAAATTTCCTATTATACCACACTTAAAGCATTGGAAGGGTATCTTACCTTTGTATTTTCCAGGTCCTCCTTTTAGCTTTCTTACAAATTATGCTTCTTTTGTTTTTTTATTCACAGTTGGAACAATCACCATATCTCTCTTCACTAGGTCTCTCTTCATAAAATTTGTGTAGCTTATCCCAAATCTTCTTAGTTGATGTACACTTATTAGCTTGACAGTGTAAGAAGTTGATAGACCACTCAAGATGACATATATTAACATAGTTACCAACTTAATGAGAACCGTGACCTCAAAACAAGAACTCTAGCCCTTAAAAACCATATTTTTGCATAAAAAACATGAAAATCAACCCCCAAATCAAAAAGTGGTGCTACCGGTAGCACCACTTTTTGTAACCGGGTCAAAATTACAATTTTTTTCAAGCATGGGATTAAAGGATCAAATGGTTTCTCAAACAAACTTTAAAATCAACCCCCAAATCAAAAAGTGGTGCTACCGATAGCACCATTTTTTGTAACTGGGTCAAAATTACAACTGTTTTCAAGCATGGACTTAAAACATAAAATAGTTTCTTAGAAAAACCTTAAAATCAACACCTAAATAAAACATGACACTACCTAAAGCAAAATGTTTTTTCTAAACATTAAAATTGCAGCTAATTACGACCTAATTGAAACTGTGGCCTTGACAACAAATCCCTAC
>ML776634.1:1536964-1555784 GCA_009831015.1 Picea engelmannii
GATTTCGTCGACCTAGAGGAGGTAGACTATGTAGATGCGAAAATGAGGTTGTTCGTGCAGATCCTTTCAGGGGAGGTGATGAAATGGTTCAAATCCCTCCCTGCAGCAAGCATTCGAGACTTTGTCATGTTCGAAATGTCTTTCATTACTAGATGGGGAGATAAGAAGAACCCTTTGCATTTGTTGACGTAGTACAATAATATGAAGAGGGAGCAAGAGGAGATAGTGCAAGAATTTTCAGCTTGTTTCATGAGGGTTTATAACTCGATTCCTGTAGAATTCCATTCGCCCCCCAAGGCTGCGCAGTTGTGATACGCTGACTCTTTCGACAGCGATTTCGCCTTGTTGGTGATAGAAAGGAGATTAGCAAATCTAGACGCCATGATGTGAAACACGATCAAAGTTGAGGTAAACATGATGTAGTCAGGGAATATCAAACAAAGATTCAATAGAGGCAATAATAAACCCCAAGGGGATGCACATCCATCGACATCTCGATCTTCGGATGACAAATTTGACTTGATGTTGAAGATGATGGAGAAACTCATGGAAAGAATGTCCATGGGAAATAGACCTATTTCCCGAGAACAACATGACCCCCAGCCCAGAGACCAGGGTGACCAACAGACAAGGCCTCCATTCCATGACAGAGGGAGCAGAGAGACCAGGGCGACCAATAGACAAGGCCTCCATTCCAAAACAATTACGTGGATGAGGAATTCAATCAGATGTTCGAAGACCAAATGCATTGTTGCTATGACAAGAACCCATGTGTGTTTTTAACAAAGGGCGGACATGATCAGTACCTGAGAGAAAATGACGATTTTGTGTTGGAAACGGATGATGCACTGTTTTTTGAAATGGATGACGCATTGTCTTGGGAAACGAAAGAATTCAGGAAAGGTTATCACAATGCCATTATGCAGTTCCAAAATCAATACAACCTCAGAAGCAAAAGGGTGTCTACGGAGTCTCAGCAATCAAACCCCATCAAAGAGCCTCAGCAGAAAAATCCCTCGATGAAACCCCTAGTAGATACCCCTTCCACAAGCCGACTGAAGTCATACAACCCGACCAAGGATGCAACTGAAAAGGCAAATTCAATGTAGGAGGCCCCGAGGAAAGCGTTGGAAACAATTCGGGAAGCGTGTGTAAAAGAGGTAGAGAAGGTATGTCCCCCCTTTAACTTTGAGCATGAAATGGCCAAGATAAAAAAATTCTATTCCTTTTAAAGAACTTATCAGAAAAGGTGAATATCAGGAGAAAATTATTAAAATGATTAAAATGGGAAAAACTCTCGACACTTTAAACGTCCAAGATGATCACCCTGCCAATTTGTTTGGTCAATGCGTAGAGGAGACAAGCAATACTAAGGATGTTCCCTCATTCTATGTTAGTCTTAAATTCCATGACATGACCCTGCATAACTCCATGTTGGACTCTGGCGCATCACAAAACCTCATGCCAAAGGTGATCATGGAATATTTGGGTTTGGACATAACCAAGCCTTATAAAGACCTTTTTTCTTTTGATTCGAGGAAAATCAAGTGCTTGGGTCTCATCAAAGAATTGGTCATGTCACTGGCCCAAATCCCTTCGAAGAACATGGTTATGGATGTGGTCGTGGCAGACATAACCCCTAGTTGTGGCATGTTGTTATTCAAGTTGTTGGCTATGAAGTTAAAGGGGACTCTGCAAATGTGCATGTCATACTCCACCACTCCTATCTTTGGCCACGATAGATGGTTATATAGAGAAGTGTTGTTGAAATACATGGTACGCAGTAAGACGTAGCCAAATAACCATCCTATCTACTTCGTCGACACTGAGGTCGGTTCCTCCATATTCTACAATGACTTGAGCTTTGGAGAGGAGGAGTCGATAGCCATCATGATTTCCAATGAGGAAGTCGTGTGACAAGAAGCTGAGTGCATCGGCCCAAAGAACCATGTGGAAAATGAGATATGTAACATGAGTTTCAATGGCACTATCAGTAAGGAAGGAGCGGGGGGCTGTGTATGGATAAGTCCACCCAAGGTTGGCACAAAACTCTGTTCATACAAGCTCGCTTTTGATTGTACAAAAAACAAGGCTGAGTATGAGGCATTGATTTTGGTCTTGAAGGTTTTGAAAGAATTAGGCCCAAAGAATATAGCAGTGCATGGGGACTCTGAACTGGTTATAAATCAGGTGAAAGGCATATATCAATCCAAACACCCCAAGTTGAGAGCGTACAGAAACCTAGTGTTGGACCTCCTTGAAGAATTCTCGGAGTATAATCTATTGGTGATCCCGAGGGGGAAGAATCAAATCATTGACACATTGTCCACCTCAACCTCGATTTTCAAAATTCCCATATTTTCCAACAAAAAATACGAGATCAAATTCAAACACAAGCCATCAATTCCTGATAATATCAAATATTGGCAAGTGTTTGAGAATGAAAAACAGGTGGAGAGATTCCTCCTAATGAGCGACAAGTTCGCTAACATAAACATTGATGATGAGTTTTAATGCAACGAAGATGAGAGCACAGATGCCTGCATTGATGACGACCCTCTCCAGAACCAAATAGCGGGAAGGGACATAGTACAGCTAAAAAATAATATCATCCCAAAGAGGTTAGTTCCGCTAGAAAAGATTTTTGACAAAAACGATGTGGATAGAAATCCCAAGATCACTGCAAATGATGAGGATGTCGAAGATTGCAACATCGAGACTGAGGAGAACCCGAAAATAATCAAATTGTCAAAAACACTAAGTCCAGAGGTCAAGCAAGACTACATAAAGATCATGAAGGATTTCCCCGATGTTTTCACTTGGAGTTATGACGACTTGAAGGTGTACGAAACTAAAGTGATTCAGTATCTCATCCCTCTCAAAGAAGACCAGAGGCCTTTCAAACAGAAGTTGAAATGGATAAATCCCATGTTGATGTCGTTGATCGAAAAGGAGGTAAAGAAACTCTTTGAAGCTAAAATTATTGTTTCTTTTAGGTTTTTGAAATGGGTGGCCAATTTGGTACCTGTAAGGAAAAAGAGTGATGAAATAAGATTGTGTGTAGATTTTTGAAAATTAAACAAAATGTCCCTTAAAGACCACTACCTGCTCCCTAAAATGGACTATATTCTGCAAAAGGTGGTGGGGTCCTAGAAGATGTCCATTTTGAATGGTTTTCAGGCTATAATCAAATCATGGTCCACCAGGACGACAGAGAAAAGATGGATTTTACGACACCATGGGGGACGTTCATGTATGCCAAGATGCCTTTCGGCCTAATGAACATCGAAGCTACCTTCCAAAGGGCAATGGACATAGCATATGCTGACGAAAAGGACAAGTTTATTGTGATCTATCTGGATGACATCATAGTATATTCTGACTCCGAAGAACAACACCTCGGGCATCTGAAGAAATTTTTCCAAAAGTGCAAGAAATTCGACATATCATTAAATCCAAAAAAATCACATTTCGGGATGCAAGAAGGGAAGTTGTTGGAGCACATCATCTCAAAGGAGGGTATCAAGATAGACCCCAGCAGGGTTGAAGGAATCCTGAAAATCAGCACTCCATGTAGTAAGAAGGAAGTGCAATCCTTCTTGGGAAAATTGAATTTCTTGAGAAAGTTCATTATGAACCTGGCGAAAATTATAAAACATATCACCTACATGCTCAGAAAGGGAAATGAGATCAAGTGGAACTTGTAAGCCAGAAAATCATTTGAGAATATCAAAGTAATGCTGACTAAAGCTCACATGTTGGCCAGTATAGACTTCACAAAGGACTTCATCTTGTTTTCATTCACCTCGGAGCATACAATTATTGGTGTGATGTTACAAAAAGACGATCAGAACTTTAAGAAACCTATAGCCTATTTCAGCAGGACACTAAGATATTCTCCACTAAGTTACAACATTATGGAGAAACAAGCATACACCTTAGTAAAATCCCTAAAGGAGTTCAAGATGTACATATTACACTCCCACGTTATTGCTTACGTGCCCAACAACTCAGTCAAGGATATTCTGACTCAACCTGACCCTGAGGGGAGGAGCGGTAAGTGGATAGCAGCCATGTTGGAATGCGATATCGAAATAAAGCCCACAAAGTTGATTAAAGGTCAGGGCCTTGCAAAGATGATGGTGTAGTCAGATTGTGACGTTGTGGGGATCAACTTCATCGTTGATCTGTCAGAGAATCCTCAGGAAGAAACAACTGTGCGGGTGTCTCAAGATTTCATTGATTCATCATGGTATACAGACATCATCTATGTGCTGAGAAATATGCAAGCCCCTCTGGGTTTAAGTAAGATCGAGGCCAGATTTTTAAAGCTAAAAGTTATTAAGTTCTACATCCTGGATAGTTCAATGTACTGGAAATATCCCAGATGGATATTTCTCAATTGTTTGTTGGAAAACGACGCGAAGTGAGCTATTGAATAATTTCACAAAGGTGACTGTGGAGGACACCACTACTGGAAAAACACCGCGCACAAAATCCTAAGAGTGGGTTACTATTGGCCTACCATATTTGCAGACGTATACAAAGAAGTGTCAAGTTTCCATGAGTGTCATATTTTCAATGGAAGAAGAAAGTTGTAGCCCTTGCCACTAAATTCAATCTCAGTCGAAGCACCTTTCATGTAGTGGGGCTTGGATTTTATAGGGGAAATAAATCCGCCATCCTCGGTGCAACACAGATGGATACTCACGGCCATAGATTACTTCACGAAATGGATAGAAGCAATCCCCACGAAGCAAGCTACTGATGCAGTCATTATCCAATTTTTGGACACAAACATCCTATCAAGATTTGGATGCCCTATCAAGATCATAATAGATAACGTGGTCGCATTCAAGTCCAAGAATATGGATAAGTTTTGTTAGGATTACAATATAACCCTGGGGCATTCTACAGCATACTACCCACAAGGAAATGGGTTAGAAGAATCATCAAATAAAATCCTGACCAGGATCATCAAAAGACTCCTGCAAGACAACAAGAAGGCCTGGCATAAAAAAATTATTTATGCATTGTCGGAAGACCGGGTTACCACCAAGAATTACATCTCAATGTTGTCATTCTATATTGTAAGAGCAGGAGGTCGAGCCAAATGACACACAAAGAAGAATAAATCAGCTAATTCACACACAGAAGATGAGGGAATAGGTGTACAATCGATCACAACTCCACCGGGAGAGGATGAATAAAACCTTTGAGAATATTTCTAAGAAAGAGGATTTTTAGTTGGGGGATCTGGTGTTGAAATGGGACGTGAGGAATGAGAATAAAGGAAAGCACATAAAATTCAATAATATTTGGACGGGTCCATCCAAAATCAGTGCATATCACGGAAATAATGCTTATTTTCTAGAAGAACTAAATGGAGAGTGTGTTGGTTGGGGGCATGTAAACGGCAAGTTCCTCAAACACTATCTGGTGAAATAAAATCCATTAAGTCACATGTCATTGTAAATAGTCGTTTTATTTTTTTGTCGAGTCAATATGTCAGCAGAAAATTTAAGCCCAAAGTGAAGGCCCTGAGTTTATTTTGAATCTTTTAGAAACTGCTTCGATAGGTTTAGGTTTCATTGTGTTTTTCATATTTCAGTGTTTGAAATTCGAATAAGGCCCAATGGTTAGGCACCTGGTCTATTGTTCTTTTCTACCTCGCTGGGAGGATAGCATCCCCGTTGGAGCCAGTTGTTAGCGCCGTTATTTTTCTTTTCAGTTAGCGTTGGTCTTAGTCGAGTCATGACCTGTGCGCCAAAGCATGTGAGGTCAGGTACTTAAAAACAAAGGGGTTGAAGTCAACAAGTGGTTGGTTGGCCCTTGGAGTCGGGAAGGGATGTCAAAGTCAAAACATGTGTAAATAGTACGAGTTTGATCCCAAAGAGTCAAATCCTGTCAAAAAGGGAGTTTCTACATGCCCCAGGTCAAGGAAAGTTGTTAATAGAAGTCGCGTCGACAAGTGCAGTGACCATCATTGACTCATTATGAAGGCTGGAAGAATGAAAAATCGCATCGTTCGTATCGCGTATGCCCTGCAGCCCTTATCAATTGTACTTTACACRCGTGGATGTGCTATGAAAAATAGGTAGTTCATTTTGAAACATACAGKCACAATGCATTCAATGTTCCTTGGCATGAATCCACCTCTCGCTTKCTCTATTATAAATTCTATATGTTTTGCATGTGTTCTATTCGCAAATCAGGCTTATGCATTTTGTGTAGTTTTCTCTCGCAAGCCCAGGTTGAGCAGGATTATCGCCTTRGGCCCGTGCCTAATCYGTCRTGCRCAGGATAAGTATGAGTTGTCCCATGGATACCTCCTAAAGCATAAGGAGGAGCGCGTGAAGAAGCAGAGGTGTTSGGCCTGAGYCCCAGAACTTAACGTTTATCAACGAATATCTGGAGGTCAAAGCGTCCTTCAAAAAATTTGGGTGCATGGCCTTTTGCACAAAAATTCAAGGATTCAATATAATATTAGTCGAGAAGTTCGCACTCAGTTTCGATGGATCCTGCRTGGTGATCTCTGATGTCATTTTTCAGGTAACCGAGGAAATTGTGTCAACCACAACAGAGATCCCTCCACGTGGCATGAAATGGTCCAAGGGAATKCCCTTGGACGCACAGTGCTATGAAGATTTCATCAGATAGGATTATTTAGGATGGAAGGGCGAGGCAGGCATCCCGAGCAGATATTTACAGGAACCTTTCTAGAAACTGCTTAGAGTAATCAAGGAATATTTCACCTATGAAGGGAGGTTCAACATGATACATTCGCACCACATTAGATTGTTGATGCACTTCACAGGAAGGACACCATTAAATATACCCTTTCTCCTACACCAGAGTCTCCAGGAGATGTTGAGCAGTGTGCAAGCTGAAGTGGATCATTTGAAAAGGAAACTCTCTCATGTCTTGCTTATTAAATTGTTGATAGTTGAGGAATTAAGATGATTGGGGAGCAACTAGGATTCGTTCTTGCTCATAGCGGGCATCCCCAAGGATCCAAAAGGATATCTCTCTCTATCCACAGAAAGGGTAATACCACACTGCTCAAAGGCTGGAGTGGAAGATATTTCTCAGGAAGGAAAGACATCGGAATCATTGTCCCCCCAACAAAAAATACCCCGTAGAAGGGGCATGCCAAAGAAGAACAAGGAAACTAGGGAAGCCCAAGTCTTGAGCGAACCACACACAAGGTCAGTCGCAGAATAATCACTTATGCATGCTATTCGGCTGGAACCTGCCAAAGTTACAAGCCGAGAAAACTGGAGCAGAACAAAGAAGATAGATATCGAAGGAGCATATGTTTGAGGGCCCTCCCAGCAGCTGAAGCAGGTGTAGCTCATCATCACCAAGCTTTACCAGGAAAACAAGGAATTGAGACAACTATTAGTAGAAAAGACCCTTGAAGTGTCAGCATCACAAGGCCGCAAAGGAAACGTGACATGTCTCAAGAGACAACTCAGATATGCGCAAGATACAATCATACAGTTGTGCAAAACACAGATGTTTTCAGAAGAAAGGAAGTCGAAGCATCTCAGAGAATGTGAAATGGTTGGGGAGAAAGTCTGCGCAGACCTTGTCAATGCATAGAAGAAGCATGATTAAATAACTTTATTTTTTGTATTCTCAAATGTAGCACGGATCTCAATAGTTTTGAAGAAAGTATTTCCCTTGGACGGTTTTGTCATTTTGGGAATGGTTGCGATATTCAGTAGTCACTTTCCACGTACGCACCTTAACAAATGAGCAAGCGGCTGAAATCATAACCGTTACAGTGGATGGCAGAAATCTGATAGAGCACTTGATCATTTCGATATCCTATCAAAGGAAGGTAGCGACACATCACTCTCCCCCGTGACGAGAACTTATTGATAACCAAACAACTATGGAAAAGACAAGCAGTCATGATGCGACCAAATACATTTGGTTTCTATTTCTGGAAAGAGGTCATACGAAAGGTCATTGAATGGAAGACAGCTAGTTTCCTAGATTCTAGGGATAGTATCTAGAGAGCAGGGCAGCCCAAGTGGCGCCCTTGCCTATATATTTTATATTTTCAATGTAAGCCAAGTTAGTTGTCAAAAATTAGTATAGACAGTGACTATTGAATGCAATTTGAGTTCGATCGAAATTTAATGCAAAAGTCCTGAAGCTTTGATGAAAAGATTCTAATTGTAGCAGTCGGATGTATTGTTTCCTTTCTTTGTGTATGTACTTCTTGTGTTATTTATTCATATCTATTTATGTTTGAATAGGACTGTAATTTCAAACTCAGGATTCGTTGCACAACGCCATGGGATTCGCACCATTCAGACAAACCGTTTTCCTCTAAGTTAACTCTGAATTCATCCTCAGAGTTGCTCCGAGTTACTTCATGTGTTTTTATCCCCACCACACACAACAATTTTAAACTGAAGATTGTTTCTCAATTAGCCTTTATCCTCTCAAGTTCAGTCACCGAGTCATTTGTTTCCATCGTTTTCTTAAACCGACTCCATATCCCAAGGTCTTACTCTCTTGTGCCAATAGAACCAGAAAACTATTATTTAAAGGTGTTAAATCTACACGGCAGCTTAAAGCCATATCTTGTATCGAGACGAAGTCTCCCAAGAGAGACCTCTCCAGGTCCGAAAGGCTAGTTTCAGGTCTCAAAGTTGGTTTTTAGGTTTCCTCTATCATTCGTTTCTCAGCCAAATGAAGTTTACAGAGTGCTAACACAGCCATTAAATTGTTTATGAAGGAACCTGCTTTGATACCAATTGTTGAACTTATGCTTATATTAAGAGGGGGGTGAATCAATATAAGATAATTTTTACTTTATTTAACCCTTCATAAATCATTCATTAGTTGAGAAACAATAATCACATATAAACTCAAATACCAATACATAGAGTTTAATATGGAGACCTGATTGGGAGAAAACCATAAAACTTATATTTATAAATGTTTATAGGCACCAACCTACTATTACAAAAAATGTAGGCACCAACCTACTGGAGACACCAATCTCCTTAACTAGGCACCAACTCAACAATATGTGGGCATAAACCTACTAGATACACCAATCTCCTTAACTAATCACCAATTCAACAAGATGTAGGCACTACCCTAATGGAGACACCAATCTCCTCAATTGAGCACCAACTCAGCAACACCTATAGGCACCAACCTAGTGTTACAATATTTTCAAGCACCAACTTGTTGGAGAAACCAATCCCCTCACCTAAGCACCAAATGAACAAGATATGTGTAGACACCAAACCAAGATCTTCATACATAGAGTACTTCTAACTCCACCTGCATGCTTCATTCCAAAGACAATCCTTCAACCATAGTCACATGTAGCCTTCATGCCCTAGTGAGACTCATAGAATCATTCCCAGACTATAATCCATGATGGAAACATCACAACATAAAAAAAAGTGTGCACGGTAGAATCACAGACCTTCAGTCCTTCATAACGCACCTTAAGAACAAGAAAGACCCCAATAAAAATCCTTAGACTTATATTGCACACCTTTAGATACCTAAAAGACACCCCATCTCCTTTAGCACACCTCAGAATTGATATCTTTCTTGGTTTCTCTCCAAATGTGAACATATATCCTATATTTATAGTAATTTTATCCCCACTTTCAAGGATGAACTGTAAATATTGCTTGATCCCACCTCAACTTTCTAGTTGTGTTGTCGAACGGAAAAAATCATATATCCTCATTCCTTGGGAGTTATACGGAATGTCATATACCATTGTAAAGGTATAAAAATAATCTTTTGAAACATATAACTTGGGCTCCCATTTGAGATAGGTATGTAGGGTAAAAATTCCTTCAAAGATAGGGTATCCAAACTAACCATAAAAAATCTAAAAGTAATACTTTCAACAATATCAATCTTGCAATCCTTGTCTTGGACATTTGTAGGCTTGTAATATTTATCTTGGAAATATGTAGCCTTCCCCTATATTTGAAATCAATGACAATAATATCTCCAACAAATAGAACCCTTTTAGACAACTGGTTCATTGAAAAACAACTTGAGTCTCAAGGATATCATGAGAATCAATCACTTAGAGAGTTCTAGGTTCCACCATTATCAAGAATAGTTTGGAATATTTATAGGTTTCTTATTATAGTGTTTCCTTTCCTAGTGATAGTTGTACAACACATAATGAGTTTGCATGAGCTACTAAGTGCACCAATATTAAGGAACTTATCACAAAATTAGAGTCATAATGTTTAACACAATCAAAGAGATATGCAAATAACACTAGGAAAATCAAAAGTGTGAATAAAATCTTGAAATTAAAATTGAATGCAAATCATTAGTGGTGAAATGAGTTATAAAATCAAAAGTATAAATTGCTTCAAGGTAAAAAAAGATTATGGAATTTAACTATTCATCCTTAAACGCAAAAAACGGTCCATTAAGAACATGAATTTAAAATCATAAGAATATAAGTGAAACGATGTATTCAAAGTGAATGCTAAAAAAAAACAATACATATACATTATTTATCAATAAACATGCATCATGGTAAAGTCAAATGTTAATGTAACCCATTGAAAATGCTCATCTTATGTAAGGTTTTGAAAGCATGCATATCTATTCAAATTTTATCGCTTGACTAAAATATCACACGTTGATCACAAACTTATACTGAGAGGGGGGGGAAATCAATATAAGACAAGTTTTAAATTTTTCAAACATTCATCAACCATAGGAAAATAATCACATATGAGATCTATTAACTATGGAACATGGAATACAAGATTTACGTGGAAACCCTTTCAGGAGAAAACCACAAAACTTCTTTTTACAAATATTTGTAGGCACCAACCTCTTGGAGACACCAATCCCCACTGGTACAAACCTTGGTAGGAACCAGCCTACTCTTACAGATATTTGTAGACATCAATCCTTGTCGCTAAGCAAAAACTTAGCAAGAGACACCAATCTCTTCTTTTGAGTGGAACCAACCTTCAAGTTACAATTTCTTCTTCAGTACATATAAATTCTTCAAGAGATGATAATATTCACATTACCTTCACGGAGTCTTCTTTCTACTTCTTCCTTCACCAGGTCTGACCAAAATTTGATTTTCCAAATGAAATATATGGTAACTTTCCAAAGCTTGTTGTTTTGACCTCTTCCTAAGAACGAACTTGTACAGCATGCCACGTATCAAATTTTGCAAATATAATTCTGAAATTTTTAACTAAGGTACTTTGATATGTCTCCTCATATCTCTTAATATTTCACAATCTAAAAAGTCCCAGAAAAGAATTTATAGAGAAAATGGCAAGCTTACATGTTTGAAATTTGATTTCAGAAACATTTAGAAACCTTAAATTCCATGGGGTATATCACAGAAGGTATATCGAACCAAAGTTTGAAATTTTTATCTGAGGTACTTCTCTATGTCTCCTCGGATCCTTGAAATTTTCATAGTTCTAAAAGAACAAAAAAGAAGTTACAGCGAAAATGCCAAACCAACTTGTTTGAAACTGATTTTAGGACTTTTCAAAAACCCTAACTTCCATAGGTAATATCTCATAAATTATAGCAAACTAACATCTGAAATTTTTACCTGAGGTACTTATGTAGGTCTCCTCAAATCCCTGAAAATTGCACAGTTTGAAAATTCCTAGAAATGGAGTTATAGTGAAAATTCCAAACTAACTAGTATGAAACTAAGTTTAGGACTATTAAGAAACCCTAAATTCCATAGGGAATATCTCCAAAAGTATAGAAAATTAGCATCTGAAATTTTAACCATATGTACCCAGATATCTTTCCTCCATCTCCTCAAAATTTCATGGTCTGAAATGTCCCAGAAAATAAGTTCTAGAGAAAATTTCAAACTAACATGTTTGAAACTAATTTATGGAGCATTTAGGAACCCTAATTTCCACATGGCATATCTCAAAAAGTATAGTGAACCAATGTCTAAAATGTTGACAACATGTATCTAGAGATCTCTCCTTCATCTCCTCAAAATTTTGCAGTCTAAAACATCCCAGAAAATAAGTTATTGTGAAAAATCCAAGATGACCTGAAATTGATTTCACAACTCTCTCCTTTTGGAATTATATTCAATCTTTTCTCATCCACTTCTTCAAATGTTATTACAATTTTCACCCACACACTTTCTCTCAACACTTTCTCTTTTTATACTTTATCATAACCCTTCGTGAAGGGACATGTTAATTCAAAAAGACATGACACCCATTAATTAATTAATTAATTCCCCTTTTTTATTTCACTTTTCCAAATACCATAGGAAAATACATGAGAAAATACCATGGGTTTGAAACCACCATTTGACTTTTTACTTTTCACGTGCAACCCCTCTTTTTAATATACTTGTAAACCTATATATAAATCAATCTTGGAAATTTTGTGTGTGTTTGTAAAGTCGTAATATGGCACTAATGACAATATTAATACTTTGAAATCAATGACAATAATTCCAACAATATCCCCATTTTTCATGGATGGAAATTTTGCAATGAAACACATAGTCCACCAGGCATAGAAAGAATTTCAACCTTTCATGAAACTCTCCCCCTTTGACATCAATGGAAAATGGATGCTCCCCCTAAGATTGTACTTTTTCTTAAGAACTTAATGATGAGATGGATATTACTCCCAATTGCAAGTACCTTAATTTGTTCTGACTGCAAAAAATGTTCAAACACAGTAAAGCAACACTCCTGAAGAAGTTTGAACACTGTCACCAACAACACAAGATAAGCAGTCTCTATCAATCTATATATTCTATGTATCCAACATAAACAGTTGTACATGTCCAACAATAGTCAATCATGGTTCTATCATTCTTAGAAAATCCAAGTCAATTCAATAAGAAATAGTTGAATAAAAAAAAACACATAAGTTGGGTCCACATATCAACAACTTCAAGTATCCCCCACAAAGGATCAATTAGTAGTAGCAATAGTTCTCCTCAAAAATTCTAGTAAACAGAAAACCCAATCGAAACTTAGTCGACGAATACTCAGTCAAAACTCCATTCGACTATCATGTTGGGTCGATCCTTGGTTGACCACTTCCAAGGAAATCATCAGTAAGTTGTTGGAATACTGAGAGGAGGGGGTGAATCAATATGAGAAATTTTTACCACTTTCAATCTCAATATATAAACTTCAACTTTGTCGACAATATTCAATAGTTTATCACTTATGCATTCAGTATATTATTGCATCATAAATAGTATCATTCATTAGTGCATAATAAACAACCACATATACACATTACACTAGAATTTACGTGGAAACCCAAATGGGAGAAAACCACTTAATGTTTTCTTATATATCAAGATTACATTCATAGGAAGCACCAACTTCCAAATTCTTTGGCGCCAACTGGAAGGGGGCTTTAACCCCCTATTTACAGGCTCCAACCTGAAGGAATCTCCAACTCCTTGTGTTATTTGGCTCCAATTGGAAGGATGCTATGACCCCCTGATTTATAGGCTCCAACCTGAAGGAAGCTCCAACTCCCTGAGTTCTCTGACTCCAACCAAAGGAGGATATGACCCCCTAATTTACAGGCTCCAACCTAAAGGAAGATCCAACTCCCTCAGTTCTCTAGCACCAATCGGAAGGAGGATACAACCCCCTCCCTTGCCTCGTCCTTCCACCCTAAAATATAAGTGTAGACTCAAACTATCACTACCATTGTCTCATCAACCTGTCTCTATCACTATCACATCAACATGTAACTGATGATCAACCAATCATCCAACCTGTCACCATAATTTCCATTTTCATTATCAATGATATATCATCATCAACCAACTATACCTAGATCCACTCACATGGATACCAAAATCATCATCATACCATGTACATCAACCATGTACCAGAAATTGTACCATACCATGTATCAAACTTGTACCATATCACATACATCAACCATGTATCAAATCTGTACCATATCACATACATAAACCATGTACATAAACCATGTATCAAACCTGTACCATATCATGCATCAACCATGTATTGAAACTCATACCATACCATGTACATCAACCATGTACTAGAACTTGTGCCATACCATGTACCAAGATCACCAAAAAGTGTCTCTAGTAATGTACCATATCATCATCAACTCATGAACCAAAACCAGTACCATAACATGTGCCTCAACCATATACCATATCACTCATGATATGTCTCAATCATACCATACACAATGTACCATAAGATATCATCAATGAAGTGCCTCAAGTATGTAATAACATCACCATGACATATACCAAACCAGATACCAAGATAGACAAGATATGTATCGAACAATGTACCATGATATCATCAATATGTGTCTCTACATGTACCAACATCACCAATACATTCCTCAAGCATGTACCACAACATCTAATGCATGTACCTCAAACATATGCCATAACCTCATCAAGAAGTACCTCAAACATGAATCAATATCAACAATAAATGCACCTTATACATGTGTCAAATATGTTCCTCAGACTATACACCAAAGATGTGCCTCAAGCATATACCAATGTCTCAACAAGATACCAAAACCATGCCTCAAGCATGCACCATAACATTACCAACATGTAACCCTCACAACATGCATATAGACATACCTTTACACCTATAGTTGACCTAATACATAATATTTCATACATGTAGCTCTTCCTCAGCCTTAACAACCTGGTACTAGCATCCTCCTACAGACTTGTCTCGGCCTCGTGGGACTAACCCATGCATCACACAAGGCCTCGCAAGACAAGGGTCGTACAACCCATGGGGGTGCCTCACATGACAGCAGTAGCCTAACCCATGGGGTCATCCAAATTAGGGTTTATCATAAAACCCTATCTTTTCTATGCAATCCTGAAACTTTTGCACTCCTTACTCTTTCATTGTCTCGGACTTGCTACCTTAGATTCGCCAAATAGATCAAGTGTGCTCACACAAAAGATATTCAATAAAGTTGTGTGTGTAAGAATGAGAGGCTTCTTGAAGTGTATTTATACTTTTCTAAGTGACTTCTTTTATTAACTTTAGGGCCAACCTGTACTTTCTTTTTATAACCACTTTAACCTTTTAATTAATGACTTGTAACTATTTAGTGGATTCTTAACCATTCTTCGGGGATTCCAACTTCATGACCTCATAAATCCTCAACCGTGAGTAACTACATGATGTTCCACCTACCATTGGAAATGTCATGATGAGGACTATAATCCATATATGAGTGTGTTACCTACATTTATATTGTCATTCATATCCTTACTCCTCAAACAACTTATGGCTTTATGAACACACCTCTAGGTTTCTTGTAGACTTCTTCAAAGCATATTCCCATGAGAGCCATGCTTAAAGCTATTTCATAAAGGGACCACTTTGGAGACTTCTTCAAATGCACCCATCACACCTGTTGACATCAATGAAAACAAACTATCCAACAACATCAATGACAACCAATTATCCAACATAAGTAAGAGGAAATTTTCATGAATGTACATATGATGATACATAATGATATGAATTCCTCAAACATCTGGTAAAATAAGTCAACTACCATCCATCAATCCAACCACAATCTATCATGGTAGTTGGAAGTGCTCCACAATTATGTATTTCATGTCTCTTATGCAAAGATATGAAAGCGTGATTGATATTCTGTCGATTTTTATGGTGAGGATGATGATAGGGCACAAATTTGTTTTTTGACTAATTAGAGGAAGTAGGCTCAGGGTTAGGTTCACTTACAGGACTAGAAAAACCCTACATATTAACAACAATGTCATCTATAACAACAAGCTCAAATTATCGCATGTGAGAAACATGAAACTCATCAATTTGTTGTTGAAATATTGGTTTTCATTGATGTCAACCCTTGAAGAAGTGTGGTAGCCCCAAAAGTATGGTTATGTAACCTGTTGTTGATCGAGGAAAAAGGTCATGAAGGATGTTGTAAATGTAGGTAACTCACGTATGGATGGATATTCCTCGGCATGCCATTTCCAGTGATAGGCAGTATGTCACGTGGTTCCTCACAGTTGAGGAGTTATGGCCTTGCAAAGTTAGAAGCCCTGAAGAATGGTCAATAAGCCCCTATTTAGTTACAAGTCAAATAATGTAAGGATAAACTGGTTGCAACAAGAAAGTCTAGAGGCCCCTAAGATGAAGGAGAGAGGTTACTTGGAAAAATTATAAATACACCTCAAGGAGTCATTCACAAGCACATTCACTCACTCATTCTATTTAATATCTTCTAGTGAAATAGTGATCTATTTGGAAAGTTTTGCAATGGTGAAATATGAGGAAGTGACAAGTGAGAAGTGTGGGATTTTCTGGCTTGCAGAGGAGGGAAAAATTATCTGAGGAAACCCTAGTTTGGTCAAACCTCGCGGGTCAGACTACTATTGTCCCACGAGGAACCCCTGTGGGTTGCACAGTACCTATCACGTAAGGCCCCACGTGACATCATGTCTTAGTTCCACGAGGACAAGACATATTTGGGGGAAATGCTTGTAAGAGGTCCCTGAAGTCATAGGAAAGCTTATAGGTCATCACTACTATGTATCGGGTCAACTACAGAGGTATCGATATGCTTATGTGATTGTTTTGAAGATTGTACTTGGTTGTGGTATGGTACATGCTTGAGGTATGTTTGTCTTGACACGTGATTGATTTACATCTTGGATAAATGGTTGATTCAGGTATACTATCTTATCTTGTTATGACATGACTGTTACGGTTCATCATTTGAGACATATCTTTGAGATGTGGATGCATGGTTGAGGTATACACTTGATGAATGGTGGCATATGCATGAGGCACATTCTTTGTTTCTTTGAGGCACTTCATTGATGATATGGTATAGGTATATACATTATTGATGCTATGGTATATCTTATCCAGAATCAGATCCAGGAGGCTTCCCAGGTCCAGAAAAGGCTTAAAAATGAAAGTTCTTAGAATCAAATGAAACTAATTCCATTGTGACCGACTCGTTGTGTTGATTCTGACCATATATTTAATTTATCAAACAGACGATGTATGTGATAGTTATCTCACTCTGACCATTTTCCCAAACAGGTAAAAAGTCAACAGGTCAACAGGAAAAAAAAGTCATTGTTGACGTCAGCATGACATCATCATGTTGACGTAGCATTGTGACATGTGGCAGCACAACATTAGTTTGACTGGGCATAGGGCAGATCCACTCAAAATTTGACAAGTGGCACTATGCAAGCAAATGAAGAGGTGGCGCATTGCCCAGACGTGGGCTGCCACGTGGCACCCTATCACTGGATGGAAGTTTAAAAGTTTGTTGGGGCTCATGGCTCATGGGATTTGAACCCATGACCCATTACTCAAACAAATATTTGGGAGAGATCCAATGGCCAACACGGCAACCATGTGTTTGGGGTTTAAAACTCATTTCATTGTATTTAAATAGAAATATATTAATGTATGGGGCGGAAGGGGGCTGGGGCTAAGCCCTACCCCACGGTTTCATTGAACCCTATGACCACACAGCATCGGAGCATGAATGCCTTTCCATATGTATCAGGGATGGAAACCAAGGGAATAGGCACACCCCAAGGGCACGGTCCTATCACCATAGCACAACATGACCAAGGATTTCGGAAAGGGGGCCAGCACGCAGCCCTTTGGGCTGGCGCTTAGCCACCTAATTTGGAAGTGACCCCATTTTTTAGCGTGCACCCAGCCCTAGAGGATACTTTTGAATTTGGTTGCATAAATTGTGTTTTTACCTTATAACAGTGGATTTTTATGATTTATTCAACTAATATTGGAGATTTTTGGCCATTTTGGGGGGATATTGGGCCCTTTTTTAGGCCAGATCTTGGGAGGAAGTTGGGGGATGATAACCAACTTCAGATATATATATAAACCAGGCCTTCTTGAGGAAATGGAAGGAGATTCAGAGAAAATTTATGCTGAAGGAAAGCCAAGCCAAAGCCATTTTTATGAAGGAAAGTTGTTGAGGAGTGCACCTTTGTGGACCATTTCTGGGAGCTTCGATCATCTGATTTGAGTGTCGTTTGTTCTGTTGGGTTCTAGATATCTGGGAGAAAAATACCAGATCATTCTTGTATCCTGTGTGCACTGTTGTGATCTACTTATTGATCTTTGAACAGAAATAAAGAAACCTCACCCACTAAGACAAAGGCCCGGAGACGTTGGCGAGATTGTCGAACTCCGTTATCACATTGGTGTTAGTTTTGTTGGTGTTTTATGCTTAATTTCAGTTATGTACATGTTTATATGGCTGTGATATATTCTCATATCTTCTTCCTCTTTCATTAAGCTTCCTTAATTGGTTAATGAACACATGCTTAATAACTCAACCATAGTCATGTAAAAGATCTTTTCGGATCAAGTGGTATCAGAGCTAGTTGACATTTGGATTTGAGTTATGCATGTTAACCAGGGAAAAGATACAGCATGGTGAAGGTGAGCTTGTTGAAGAGAATCCATTAATTGAATTGAGAAAGAGATCTTTTCACACCGAGAAGATGGCATCAAAAGAGGGACTTTCTCAGGATTAGAAAGAGTTTCGAAAAGATTTCTTTTCCATGTCGGAGATGATGAAAGTTTTGTACGAAGATTACTTGGAACGTAAGAAACCATTTTTGGGTGAATCTTCAAAGGGAAAAAGTGAAGAAGGAGAGGATCCTCCTCAGATTCCTCCTTCACCTCCATCATCACCTCCTTCTTCTCCTTCTTCTTCAAGTTCAAGTTCTAAATCCAATGCAAAGAAACATGTTCATAAA